>MU107199.1:31915-49525 GCA_012274485.2 Sinapis alba | reverse complement strand
ATATACTTGAGACTCTTGTGGTCGGTTAAGATCTGAACCTTGGCTCCATACAGATAGGATCGCCATATCTTGAGAGCAAACACTACTGCGGCCATTTCCAGGTCGTGGGTTGGGTAGTTACCCTCATGCTTCTTCAATTGCCTAGATGCGTAGGCAATGACCTTACCGTGTTGAGTCAATACACATCCCAATCCAGTGATGGATGCATCCGTGTATACCACATACGGTTGATCGGCCTCTGGCAGAACCAGTATAGGTGCATTTGTCAACATATCCTTCAAGGCAGAGAAACACTTCTCACAGTCATCCGACCATACAAACCTCACATCCTTTCCAGTTAGTTGTGTCATTGGTTGAGCCAGGCTGGCAAACCCCTTGACAAACTTCCTGTAGTATCCAGCCAGACCCAAGAAGCTCCTGACCTCTGTGGCATTCTTTGGTCGTGGCCATCCTTGTATGGCCCTAATCTTCTCGGGATCAACTGAGACTCCCTGGTCCGACACAATGTGTCCAAGGAAACCAACACTCCTTTGCCAAAACCTACATTTGCTCAATTTGGCAAAGAGTTGTTGCTCCCTCAACCGTCCCAACACAGCCCTTAGATGTTCCTCATGTTCTTCCTTATTCTTGGAGTATACTAATATATCATCTATGAAGATGATTTCAAATTCATCCAAGAAGTCACGGAAGATACCATTCATCATCTTCATGAATGCTGCTGGTGCATTGGTCAATCCGAATGGCATGACCACAAACTCATAGTGGCCGTACCTAGTTCGGAATGCTGTCTTTCTAATGTCATTTGGTTCAATAGGGATATGGTGATACCCTGAAGCCAAACCAATCTTAGAAAACCACTTTGCACCCCTGAGCTGATCCAACAGCTCATCTATCTGAGGCAATGGGTACTTGTTCTTCACAGTGACCCGGTTCAACCCTCGATAGTCAATACACAACCTGAAGCTACCTTCCTTCTTTTTCACAAAGAGAACTGGTGCTCCCCATGGTGACATACTAGGTCGTATAAAACCTTTATCCAGCAACTCTTCAAGTTGCTTCTTAAGCTCGGTCATCTCGGCAGCAGCCATTCTATAGGGACTTTTGGATAGTGGGGCCGTCCCTGGTTCCAGTTCTATTATGAATGGGTCTGAGCTATCAGGGGGAATGCCCTGTAGGGACCTAAACACATCATGGAACTCGCAGACCAGCGGTATTCCCTCCGGGTCACCACCCCCTACGACCTCCTTAGTGGCGATTGTGGCCAAATAAGCCTCACAACCCTTCCTCAGCATCCTCTCCACATGGATCACTGACACCACCAAGCATACAGAGGCCGGACGTATACCTTGGAACCTGATCGGAGACCCACACCCACTCTCAAACAGCACACACCCCCGGTGACAGTCAAGAGTGGCCTGATTCTTTCCATGCCAGTCCATACCTAATATCACCTCGTGATTCTTTAGGTGGAATACCACAAGATCCACATGCATGACCCTGTATTGGATCACCACTGGGACGTCCTGAATCACTCCTAATGAACTCATAACCTGCCCACCGGCCGCGTTCACTACCCCAGGACAATCCCCCGTTCCCAACTGGAACAACCCCTCTCTGAGCATCCCTGGACTCACAAAGCTATGTGTAGCTCCAGTATCAAAAAGTACGTGTGGTTCCACACCACCAATACTGAGGGTCCCCACACATGACCCAATCTAAGTACCTAACCATTCTAAGTTTTGTACCATACAATTCTACTGAATTGAAAAAGAACAAGATCAATAGTTACCAGTGATCGCTTGGAATGGTCCAGCCTTGTCCTCATCTTTAGACAGCTCATACACACGGGGTGTTGAGGTCTGTCCACGGTTCTGATCTGGCCGACTAGCCTCTCCTCGGCTCTTGCTAGGCCTGGATGACAGCTTAGGACAGTCCTTGCGGAGATGTCCCTTCCTACGACAGTAGTGGCACATCCTGGTATCACCACCAGCTCCTTGTTCCTGTCTGGGACAGTCCCGAGCTGAGTTGTCCATCTTGCCACAACGGAGGCAAGCTCCCATTGCTCTCCAGCATTCACCTCCATGGTGTCTTCCACACTTAGGGCACGCAGACCTACCACTTGAAGGTTTACCTTCCTCAGCCTGGTCCCTCTTCCTCTTCCGGTCATTGCTACCACCAGTGGCAGTCGAGTAGCTCCGGATTTTCAGCTTAGCTTCCTCAGCTAGGTTGGTCTCTAACATGGCCATCCTTTACACCAACTCGGACACGGTGTGGAAAGTGCAGAGAGAGCAGTAGGTTCGGAGCTCAACCCTAAGGCCTCTAATGAACCGACGAACCTGAACTGACTCATCCTCTAGTTCCTTACCCACATAGCGCCTGACTCGGTTGAACCCCTCCTCGTACTCCCTAACCGTCCTGCGACCCTGGACCAGGTCCAAGAACTTTGCCTCCAAACGATCCCAAGCCTCAGCCGGGAAGTACTTGTGGTTGAACTCAACCACAAAGTCGGAGAAGCGTTCAACGGTACTATTGGTACGCTTGTCCAGTGCCAACCACCAGTTATGAGCATCGCCCTCCAGGAAATGAACCGCTATGTCCTTTTGATACTCTTCTGGGCATCGAGTTGAGTTGAAGTTGCGGACCAGCCTGCTCCTCCACTCATCAGCCTCCAATGGGTCAACACTTCCAGCAAAGTGTTTGGTGCCCATCTTAGCTATGTGTTCCAGTAGCTTTAGGTAATACATTCTCCTAACCGCCCTAGGTGGTGGGTCAATCTCCACCACCTAAGCCACCTGTTCCACTCGCCTACCTGCTAAGGGAACAGCTGTAGGAATGGTTCCAGCTTGACCCACAGACGAGTTCACCAGTGGAGTGAACACTTGGGTCAGAGCTATCATTTGGTTACCCATAGCTTTCATAGCTTCCAGCACATCCTTCATAGATGGATCCGTAGCTGGGTTAGCTATCCCAACTGTCACATTGCCACCAGCATGTGAGGACTCACCCTCATCCTCCAGCTCCATGTGCTGATCATCAGCTCCATCAGCTGGCCCCAGCTCCTGTTCCAGCTGAGTTCCAGCTCCATCCACACGAACCTCGGTCGGGTTGAGCTGGGAAATTGGTAGTCCGGCTCCCACATCAGCCCCATCCGGTTGGATAGGCACTTGGGCGGTTGGGTTAGCCCCATCCGCTTCAACCTGTCCGGAACCACCAGCTGCTTCCTTGCCCTTCTGAGACGTTTTAGACTTCCTTGTACCCTTGAGTCAAGACAACACACAATGTTAGTCCATCAACAGTTATATGATTCAAAACACACAACTACTAATGTTAACAACACATTCAATCAGACCCTTCCATGAGACCCAGCCGGATGTGTGGTGCTTTCCCATAACCCAAAACAATCCTAGAACCAACTCCGCTCTGATGCCAACTTGTAAGACGCGATCCTGGTCCAATGGACCCAACTAGGACCCGCGGCCTTACCTAACTAATCAAGGAAGTTTGTTCATTTTTAGGGTCCAATATTTTCTGTTATTTTCATTCATATGAGGTTCAACCAATTAGGTTCCTAAGCCTAAACAGATGAGAGAAATTGTATCTTTATTATTAATAAACATGTGATCCAATACATAGGTTCAGTTGCACAATAGGCTATCATAAGTTCATACTATCTATACTATCCCATAACCCACACATCCATCCACGGCTCAGGTCTTCATGGTTCCTTGGCCTTGCCACGGTCCTGGTCTGATCCTGTAAGCAACACCACCACAAGACATATGTATAAGTACAATCCGATACCCTAGCAGTCAAATCTACATTGCATGGTTCGGTTCCCAATTCTATGTTCCATAACCTATCCATTCTGTTCACAAGGCACTCGGCCCGATCCAGGACATCCCTCAGGACACCCTGAACACCCATTCAACATACGGCCTGACTGATCTAATGCGGTCCAACCCCTTGTCCACACCAGACCACAATCGACCATGGTTGATTTCCAAATCTGACCTATCCAAATAAATTCCCAAAAACTAAATAAAACTCATGACAATTCCTCATAAATCCCAACTAAGATGAATCCATAATCAGAATCTAAAGAACCGGTCTCGATCCTACTGATCTCGACCCCATTCAGCCTAACCGGCCATAACTGACCATCCTCAAATCGATTAGGTAAAACCTAATAAAATACATGATAATTCATGATAAATCCCTACTAAGAGGAATCCATGGTCGGAATTCAATGAATCCCACCGGAGCTAATAGAATCCGACCAAGACCAGTCCGGCCAAAGGCCAAGGACTATGTTCCTGGACCGGCCAAAGCCTTGGTCCAGTCACACCGAGATTGGAACAACAATCCCACAGAGAATATAGATGAAGAGAAGTTGATCAGTAAATAGATGGGAAGAGATGGGTCTGGATTCACCAATCCGACCACAGCCCATACGGCATCACACCGCAGCCATGGCAAGATGGTTCGGTCCATCCCACTCACCTTGGGCGTACGCTCTGGAGTGCTCAAGCCCTTCTCCAAATCTTTATCCTTGCCTCTAGTAGCCATCCTCAATCGATCTCCACTTCACACAAGCCAACTCCTGATCGGAATCCATCACCAATACCCACACGGCCAAGCCTTGATCGATCTCTCTCTTTCTCTCTTTGTTTCTCTCTGTCTCGATTTGGGTAGAGTTTTCCTTAGGGGAAATTGTGGCAATTCTGGACCCCAAGGGTCTGTATTTAAAGAGTGAAATCGACCCCCAACTGCCTGGGCGAACAGGCATGACTTGTTGGCCGAATGGGTGCAACTTGTTCCATTCGCACCCCTTCGTCCCAACTGCCTCCAACCGCCCAAGACCCCCTTATCCTGTTCGAGTGAGAGCCTCCTGGTCCAGTCCTCTGCCTCGCCTACTTTCCCCCTGACCATAACCATGTCGGACCTTGCTTGGCCGACCGGACCGGTCCTATAACCGCCCAAGACCCGAGCCCCTCGACCAAGACCCGAACACTCCACCGAGTTGGGGTGAGCTGGTTGCTAGCTGCCCCAGCTGAGTGAGCTAGTGGTCCAGCTACCGAAGCTGACCTAAGTTAAGGTGAGCTACACTGAGCTGCACCAAGCTTGACCAAGCTTGATCTAGCTGATCGAGCTTCTTCCATGTCTTGTCCAGCTATTTTAAAACCCATCCAGCTCTTCTTTCCTTGTCTCCATCCCATTACGGTTAAGTCTCAGCCTACTGATGCAATTAACCATCCATCCCAGCCATAATAAGCTTGTCTTTGGTTCATGTGACCTGACTGGTGCGTTTCCTCGTACCATGGCTGTGCCCGAGGGCCTTATCCCGAGGAGGAGATTATGGGTCAATCTCATAAATTTAAGTTCTCTTTGCATCCCGGCTTGAACAAGATGTACAAGGACATCAAGAGGTATTACCATTGGGTCCGAATGAAGACTGATGTGGCCGAATGGGTGGCTAAGTGCCCTACTTGTCAACATGTCAAGGCTGAGCACCAAGTACCCAGTGGGTTACTTCAGAACCTACCCATTCCAGAATGGAAGTGGGACCATATCACCATGGATTTTGTGTCTGGATTTCCCACGACTAGAAACAAGAAGGATTCAGTCTGGGTGGTGGTGGATCGCTTAACCAAATTAGCTCATTTCATACCAATCAAGAAGACTGATGGTGTGGAACCCTTGGTAAGGGTTTATATGGATGAGATAGTACGTCTGCATGGAGTGATGGCTAGCATTGTTTCGGATAGAGATCCTCGGTTTGCTTCTTACTTCTGGAAGGCTTTTCAAAAAGCCTTGGTAACAAGAGTGAACATGAGTACATCTTATCATCCACAAATGGATGGTCAGTCGGAAAGAACCATCCAGACGTTGGAAGATATGCTTAGGGCATGTGTCTTGGACTGGGGAGGTTCTTGGGAGAGGCATCTGCCTTTAGTGGAGTTTGCTTACAACAACAGCTTTCACACTAGCATTGGGATGTCCCCCTATGAGGCTTTATATGGGCGACCATGCAGGACACCATTATGCTGGACCCAAGTGGGGGAGCGCAGCATGATAGGACCTGAAATTGTGGAAGAGACCACAGAGAAGATCAAGTTTATAAGGGATAGGATGAAGGAGGCGCAGGACCGCCATAAGTCTTATGCGGATAGGAGAAGAAAGCATGTGGAATTTAGGGTAAGTGACATGGTCTACTTGAAGATGATTACCTTTAAGGGTAGAAAGAGGGTATCTGGCCGGAGGAAGCTGGATCCAAGGTACTTGGGTCCATTCTGGATCATAGAGAGGGTTGGTGCCGTGGCTTACAAGCTGAACCTACCAACCGAAATGGATGCATTCCACAATGTGTTTCATGTCTCGCAGCTGAGGAAATGTCTTTCAGATCAAGACATAGTTGTCCCAGAGCTTCCATCTGATTTAGGCACGAACCTCACCTTAGAGATAAGGCCGGTTCGGATTGTGGATAGGATGGAAAAAGCCATTAGGAGAAAGACCATACAGATGGTCAAGGCTTTTTGGGAGTGTAATGGCCAAAAACAAGTTACTTGGGAGACGGAGGCAAGAATGAAGGCTGACTTCCGAGAATGGTATGGTCAGTTTTTCAAGGAGACAAGTCTAGGGTTGGATTTGAGGACGAATCCATCTCAAGTGGGGGAGACTTGTCATGTCCCTGATTCAGGATAAGGCCCTCGGGCACAGCCATGGTACGAGGAAACGCACCAGTCAGGTCACATGACCCAAAGACAAGCGTATCATGGCTGGGATGGATGGTTAAGTGAATCAGTAGGCTGAGACTTAACCGGAATGGGATGGAGACAAGGAAAGAAGAGCTGGATGGGTTTTAAAATAGCTGGACAAGACATGGAAGAAGCTCGATCAGCTAGATCAAGCTTGGTCAAGCTTGGTGCAGCTCAGTGTAGCTCACCTTACCTTAGGTCAGCTCCGGTAGCTGGACCACTAGCTCACTCAGCTGGGGCAGCTAGCAACCAGCTCACCCCAACTCGGTGGAGTGTTCGGGTCTTGGTCGAGGGGCTCGGGTCTTGGGCGGTTATAGGACCGGTCCGGTCGGCCAAGCAAGGTCCGACATGGTTATGGTCAGGGGGAAAGTAGGCGAGGCAGAGGACTGGACCAGGAGGCTCTCACTCGAACAGGATAAGGGGGTCTTGGGAGGTTGGAGGCAGTTGGGACGAAGGGGTGCGAATGGAACAAGTTGCACCCATTCGGCCAACAAGTCATGCCTGTTCGCCCAGGCAGTTGGGGGTCGATTTCACTCTTTAAATACAGACCCTTGGGGTCCAGAATTGCCACAATTTCCCCTAAGGAAAACTCTACCCAAATCGAGACAGAGAGAAACAAAGAGAGAAAGAGAGAGATCGATCAAGGCTTGGCCGTGTGGGTATTGGTGATGGATTCCGATCAGGAGTTGGCTTGTGTGAAGTGGAGATCGATTGAGGATGGCTACTAGAGGCAAGGATAAAGATTTGGAGAAGGGCTTGAGCACTCCAGAGCGTACGCCCAAGGTGAGTGGGATAGACCGAACCATCTTGCCATGGCTGCGGTGTGATGCCGTATGGGCTGTGGTCGGATTGGTGAATCCAGACCCATCTCTTCCCATCTATTTACTGATCAACTTCTCTTCATCTATATTCTCTGTGGGATTGTTGTTCCAATCTCGGTGTGACTGGACCAAGGCTTTGGCCGGTCCAGGAACATAGTCCTTGGCCTTTGGCCGGACTGGTCTTGGTCGGATTCTATTAGCTCCGGTGGGATTCATTGAATTCCGACCATGGATTCCTCTTAGTAGGGATTTATCATGAATTATCATGTATTTTATTAGGTTTTACCTAATCGATTTGAGGATGGTCAGTTATGGCCGGTTAGGCTGAATGGGGTCGAGATCAGTAGGATCGAGGCCGGTTCTTTAGATTCTGATTATGGATTCATCTTAGTTGGGATTTATGAGGAATTGTCATGAGTTTTATTTAGTTTTTGGGAATTTATTTGGATAGGTCAGATTTGGAAATCAACCATGGTCGATTGTGGTCTGGTGTGGACAAGGGGTTGGACCGCATTAGATTAGTCAGGCCGTATGTTGAATGGGTGTTCAGGGTGTCCTGAGGGATGTCCTGGATCGGGCCGAGTGCCTTGTGAACAGAATGGATAGGTTATGGAACATAGAATAGGGAACCGAACCATGCAATGTAGATTTGACTGCTAGGGTATCGGATTGTACTTATACATATGTCTTGTGGTGGTGTTGCTTACAGGATCAGACCAGAACCGTGGCAAGGCCAAGCAACCATGAGGACCTGAGCCGTGGATGGATGTGTGGGTTATGGGATAGTATAGATAGTATGAACTTATGATAGCCTATTGTGCAACTGAACCTATGTATTGGATCACATGTTTATTATTAATAAAGATACAATTTCTCTCATCTGATTAGGCTTAGGAACCGAATTGGTTGAACCTCATATGAATGAAAATAACTTAGAAAAATATTGGACCCTAAAAATGAACAAACTTACTTGATTAGTTAGGTAAGGCCGCGGGTCCTAGTTGGGTCCATTGGACCAGGATCGGGTCTTACAGGTCGACTTTTAATGGCCTGACGGACCAGTCTGGACAGTCCTTGATCCTTCCATTCAGTAAGGTTAAGGCTGATCATATCAGCCTATCAGTACGTATGGGTCGATTTTTCATGGCCTGATGGACCAGTCTGGACAGTCCTTCGTCCATCCAGGCAGTACGGATGGCTGATCGTATCATCATATCAGTACGTATTGGTCATTTTTCATGTACTGATGGGACCAGTCTGGACAGTCCATGGTCCGTTGAGTTAAGTACTTCAATTCAGTACGGTTAAGGCTGATCATATAAGCCTATCAGTACGTATGGGTCAATTTTTCATGGCCTGATGGACCAATCTAGACAGTCCTTGGTCCATCCAGGCAGTACGTATGACTGATCGTATCATCAAATCAGTACGTATGGGTCATTTTTCATGTACTGATGGGACCAGTGTGGACGGTCCTTGGTCCATCCAGGATGTATGGATGGCTGATCGTATCATCATATCAGTACGTATGGGTCATTTTTCATGTACTGATGGAACCAGTGTGGACGGTCCTTGGTCCATCCATACAGTATGGATGGCTGATTGTATCATCTTATCAATATGTATGGGTCATTTTCCATGGCGTAATGGGACCAGTCTGGACAGTCCTTGGTCCTTCCAGGCAGTAGAATGGCTGATTGTATCAGCCTATCAGTACGTATGGGTCATTTTTCATGTACTGGTGGGACCATATTAACCTTCCATTCAGTACGGACAAGGCTGATCATATCAGCCTATTAGTACGTATGGGTCGGCTTTTCATGGCCTGACTGACCAGTCTGGACAGTCCTTGATCCTTCCATTCAGTACGGTTAAGGCTGATCATATCAGCCTATCAGTACATATAGGTCGATTTTTCATGGCCTGATGGACCAGTCTGGACAGTCTATCGTTCATCCAGGCAGTACGAATGGCTGATCGTATCATCATATCAGTAGTATTGGTTATTTTTCATGTACTGATGGGACCAGTCTGGACAGTCCATGGTCCGTTGGGTTAAATCCTTCCATTTAGTATGGACAAAGCTGATCATATCAGTCTATCAGTCCGTATGGGTCGATTTTTCATGACCTGATGGACCAGTCTGGACAGTCCTTGGTCCATCCAGGCAGTACGGATGGCTGATCGTATCAGCCTATCAGTTTGTATGGCTGATTGATCAGCCTATTAGTACGTATGGGTAATTTTTCATGTACTGATGGAACAAGTCTGGATAGTCCATGGTCCGTTGAGTTAAATACTTCCATTCAGTACGGTTAAGGCTGATCATATCAGCCTATCAATATGTATGGGTCGATTTTTCATGGCCTGATGGACCAGTCTGGACAGTCCTTGGTTCATCCAGGCAATACGGATGGCTAATCGTATCATCATATCCGTACATATAGGTCATTTTTCATGTACTGATGGGACCAGTGTGGACTGTCCTTGGTCCACCCAGGCAGTACGGATGGCTGATCGTATTCGCATATCAGTACATACGGGTAATTTATCATGTACTGATGGGACTATTCTGGACAGTCCATGGTCTGTTAAGTTAATTCCTTCCATTCACTACGGACAAGGCTGATCATATCAGCCTATAAGTACGTATGGGTCGACTTTTCATGGCCTGATGGACCAGTCTGGACAGTCATTGGTTTTTCCTGGCAGTACGGATGGCTGATTGTATCAGCCTATCGGTACGTATGGGTCATTTTTCATGTACTGATGGGACCAGTCCGAACAGTCCATGGTCCGTTGAGTTATGTCCTTCCATTCAGTACGGTTAAGGATGATCATATCAGCCTATCACTACGTATGGGTCGATTTTTCATGGCCTGATGGACCAGTCTGGACAGTCATTGGTCCATCCAGGCAGTACGTATGGCTGATCGTATCATCATATCAGTACGTATGGGTCATTTTTCGTGTACTGATAGGACCAATGTGGACAGTCCTTGGTCCATCCAGGCTGTATGGATGGCTGATCGTATCATCATATCAGTACGTATGGGTCATTTTTCATGTACTGATAGGACCAATGTGGATGGTCCTTGGTCCGTCCAGGCTGTATGGATGGCTGATTGTATCATCATATCAGTACGTATGGGTCATTTTTCATGTACTGATGGGACCAGTGTGGACGGTCCTTGGTCCATCCAGGAAGTATGGATGGCTGATTGTATCATCATATCAGTATGTATGGGTCATTTTTCATGGCCTGATGGGACCAGTCTGGAAAGTCCTTGGTCCTTCCAGGCAATACGAATGGCAGATTGTATCAGCCTATCAGTACGTATGGGTCATTTTTCATGTACTGATGGGACCATATCAGCCTTCCATTCAGTACGGACAAGGCTGATCATATCAGCCTCTTAGTACGTATGGGTCGACTTTTCATGGCCTGACGGACCAGTCTGCACAGTCCTTGATCCTTCCATTCAGTACGGTTAAGGCTGATCATATCAGCCTATCAGTACATATGGATCGATTTTTCATGGCCTGATGGACCAGTCTGGACAGTCCATCGTTCATCCAGGCAGTACGAATGGCTGATCGTATCATCATATCAGTACGTATTGGTTATTTTTCATGTACTGATGGGACCAGTCTGGACAGTCCATGGTCCGTTGAGTTAAATACTTCAATTCAGTACGGTTAAGGCTGATCATATCAGCCTATCAGTACGTATGGGTCAATTTTTCATGGCCTGATGGACCAGTATGGACAGTCCTTGGTCCATCCAGGCAGTATGGATGGCTGATCGTATCATCTTACCAGTACATATGGGTCATTTTTCATTTACTGATGGGACCAGTGTGGATGGTCCTTGGTCCATCCAGGCAGTACAGATGGCTGATCGTACCATCATATCAGTACGTATGGGTATTTTTCATGTACTGATGGGACCAGTCTTGACAGTCCATGGTCCGTTGGGTTAAATCCTTCCATTTAGTATGGACAAAGCTGATCATATCAGTCTATCAGTCCGTATGGGTCGATTTTTCATGACCTGATGGACCAGTCTGGACAGTCCTTGGTCCATCTAGGCAGTACGGATGGCTGATCATATCAGCCTTTTAGTACGTATGGGTAATTTTTCATGTACTGATGAAACCAGTCTGGATAGTCCATGGTCCGTTGAGTTAAATACTTCCATTCAGTACGGTTAAGGCTGATCATATCAGCCTATCAGTATGTATGGGTCGATTTTTCATGGCCTGATGGACCAGTCTGGACAGTCCTTGGTTCATCCAGGCAATACGGATGGCTAATCGTATCATCATATCCGTACATATAGGTCATTTTTCATGTACTGATGGGACCAGTGTGGACGGTCCTTGGTCCACCCAGGCAGTACGGATGGCTGATCGTATTCGCATATCAGTACATACGGGTAATTTTTCATGTACTGATGGGACCAGTCTGGACAGTCCATGGTCTATTGAGTTAATTCCTTCCATTCAGTACAGACAAGGCTGATCATATCAGCCTATAAGTACGTATGGGTCGACTTTTCATGGCCTGATGGACCAGTCTGGACAGTCATTGGTTTTTCCTGGCAGTACAGATGGCTGATTGTATCAGCCTATCAGTACGTATGGGTCATTTTTCATGTACTGATGGGACCAGTCCGAACAGTCCATGGTCCGTTGAGTTATGTCCTTCCATTCAGTACGGTTAAGGATGATCATATCAGCCTATCACTACGTATGGGTCGATTTTTCATTGCCTGATGGACCAGTCTGGACAGTCATTGGTCCATCCAGGCAGTACGTATGGCTGATCGTATCATCATATCTGTACGTATGGGTCATTTTTCGTGTACTGATAGGACCAATGTGGATGGTCCTTGGTCCATCCAGGCTGTATGGATGGCTGATTGTATCATCATATCAGTACGTATGGGTCATTTTTCATGTACTGATGGGACCAGTGTGGACGGTCCTTGGTCCATCCAGGCAGTATGGATGGCTGATTGTATCATCATATCAGTATGTATGGGTCATTTTTTATGGCCTGATGGCACCAGTCTGGACAGTCCTTGGTCCTTCCAGGCAATACGAATGGCTGATTATATCAGCCTATCAGTACGTATGGGTCATTTTTCATGTACTGATGGGACCATATCAGCCTTCCATTCAGTACGGACAAGGATGATCATATCAGCCTCTTAGTACGTATGGGTTGACTTTTCATGGCCTGACGGACAAGTCGTGACAGTCCTTGATCCTTCCATTCAGTACGGTTAAGGTTGATCATTTCAGCCTATCAGTACTTATGGGTCGATTTTTCATGGCCTGATGGACCAGTCTCAACAGTCCTTCGTCCATCCAGGCAGTAGGGATGGCCGATCGTATCATCATATCAGTACGTATTGGTCATTTTTCATGTACTGATGGGACCAGTCTAGACAGTCCATGGTCCGTTGAGTTAAATACTACAATTCAGTACTGTTAAGGCTGATTATATCAGCCTATCAGTACGTAAGGGTCAATTTCTCATGGCCTGATGGACCAGTCTGGACAGTCCTTGGTCCATCCAGGCAGTATGGATGGCTGATCATATCATCATATCAGTACGTATGGGTCATTTTTCATGTACTGATGGGACCAGTGTGGATGGTCCTTGGTCCATCCAGGCAGTACGGATGGCTGATCGTATCATCATATCAGTATGTATGGGAATTTTTCATGTACTGATGGGACCAGTCTGGACAGTCAATGGTCCGTTGGGTTAAATCCTTCCATTCAGTACGGACAAGGCTGATCAGATCAGCCTTTCAGTACGTATGGGTCGATTTTTCATGGCCTGGTCGACCAGTCTGGACAGTCCTTGGTCCATCCAGGCAGTACGTATGGCTGATCGTATCATCATATCAGTACGTATGGGTCACTTTTCATGTACTGATGGGACCAGTGTGGACGGTCCTTGGTCCATCCAAGCTGTATGGATGGCTGATCGTATCATCATATCAGTATGTATGAGTCATTTTTCATGGCATGATGGGATCAGTCTGGACAGTCCTTGGTCCTTCCAGACAGTATGGATGGCTGATTGTATCAGCCTATCAGTACATATGGGTCATTTTTGATTTACTGATGGGACCGAATCAGCCTTCCATTCAGTACGGACAAGGCTGATCATATTTTCCTTTTAGTACGTATGGGTTGTGTCATGTCCCTGATTGGGGATAAGGCCCTCGGGCACAGCCATGGTACGAGGAAACGCACCAGTCAGGTCACATGAACCAAAGACAAGGAAAGATGAGCTGGATGGGTTTTAAAATAGCTGGACAAGACATGGAAGAAGCTCGATCAGCTAGATCAAGCTTGGTCAAGCTTGGTGCAGCTCAGTGTAGCTCACCTTAACTTAGGTCAGCTCCGGTAGCTCGACCACTAGCTCACTCAGCTGGGGCAGCTAGAAACCAGCTCACCCCAGCTCGGTGGATTGTTCGGGTCTTGGTCGAGGGGCTCGGGTCTTGGGCGGTTACGGGACCGGTCCGGTCGGCCAAGCAAGGTCCGACATGGTTATGGTCTGGGGGAAAGTAGGCGAGGTAGAGGACTGGACCAGGAGGCTCTCACTCGAACAGGATAAGGGGGTCTTGGGCGGTTGGAGGCAGTTGGGACGAAGGGGTGCGGATGGAACAAGTTGCACCCATTCGGCCAACAAGTCATGCCTGTTCGCCCAGGCAGTTGGGGGTCAATTTCACTCTATAAATACAGACCCTTAGGGTCCAGAATTGTCACAATTTCCCCTAAGGAAAACTCTGCCCAAATCGAGACAGAGAGAAACAAAGAGAGAAAGAGAGAGATCGATCAAGGCTTGGCCGTGTGGGTATTGGTGGTGGATTCCGATCAGGAGTTGGCTTGTGTGAAGTGGAGATCGATTGAGGATGGCTACTAGAGGCAAGGATAAAGATTTGGAGAAGGGCTTGAGCACTCCAGAGCGTACGCCCAAGGTGAATGGGATGGACCGAACAATCTTGCCATGGCTGCGGTGTGATGCCGTATGGGCTGTGGTCGGATTGGTGAATCCAGACCCATCTCTTCCCATCTATTTACTGATCAACTTCTATTCATCTATATTCTATGTGGGATTGTTGTTCCAATCTCGGTGTGACTGGACCAAGGCTTTGGCCGGTCCAGGAACATAGTCCTTGGCCTTTGGCCGGACTGGTCTTGGTAGGATTCTATTAGCTCCGGTGGGATTCATTGAATTCCGACCATGGATTCCTCTTAGTAGAGATTTATCATGAATTATCATGTATTTTATTAGGTTTTACCTAATCGATTTGAAGATAGTCCGTTATGGCCGGTTAGGCTGAATGGGGTCGAGATCAGTAGGATCGAGGCCGGTTCTTTAGATTCTGATTATGGATTCATCTTAGTTGGGATGTATGAGGAATTTTCATGAGTTTTATTTAGTTTTTGGGAATTTATTTGGATAGGTCAGATTTGGAAATCAACCATGGTCGATTGTGGTCTGGTGTGGACAAGGGGTTGGACCGCATTAGATCAGTCAGGCCGTATGTTGAATGGGTGCTCAGGGTGTCCTGAGGGATGTCCTTGATCGGGCCGAGTGCCTTGTGAACAGAATGGATAGGTTATGGAACATAGAATAGGGAACCGAACCATGCAATATAGATTTGACTGCTAGGGTATCGGATTGTAGTTATACATATGTCTTGTGGTGGTGTTGCTTACAGGATCAGACCAGGACTGTGGCAAGGCCAAGGAACCATGAAGACCTGAGCCGTGGATGGATGTGTGGGTTATGGGATAGTATAGATAGTATGAACTTATTATAGCCTATTGTGCAACTGAACCTATGTATTGGATCACATGTTTATTAATAGTAAAGATACAATTTCTCTCATCTGATTAGGCTTAGGAACCGAATTGGTTGAACCTCATATGAATGAAAATAACAGAAAAATATTGGACCCTAAAAATGAACAAACTTACTTGATTAGTTAGGTAAGGCCGCGGGTCCTAGTTGGGTCCATTGGACCAGGATCGGGTCTTACAAGTTGGTATCAGAGTGGAGTTGGTTCTAGGATTGTTTTGGGTTATGGGAAAGCCCCACACATCCAGCTGGGTCTCATGGAAGGGTCTGATTGAATGTGTTGTTAACATTAGTAGTTGTCTGTTTTGAATCATATAACTGTTGATGGACTAACATTGTGTGTTGTCTTGACTCATAAGTGTAAGTTCTCTGTGCATCCTGGCTTGAGCAAGATGTACAAGGACATCAAGAGGTATTACCATTGGGTCCGAATGAAGACTGATGTGGCCGAATGGGTGGCTAAGTGCCCTACTTGTCAACATGTCAAGGCTGAGCACCAAGTACCCAGTGGGTTACTTCAGAACCTACCCATTCCAGAATGGAAGTGGGACCATATCACCATGGATTTTGTGTCTGGATTTCCCACGACTAGAAACAAGAAGGATTCAGTCTGGGTGGTGGTGGATCGCTTAACCAAATCAGCTCATTTCATACCAATCAAGAAGACTGATGGTGTGGAACCCTTGGTAAGGGTTTATATGGATGAGATAGTATGTCTGCATGGAGTGACGGCTAGCATTGTTTCGGATAGAGATCCTCGGTTTGCTTCTTACTTCTGGAAGGCTTTTCAAAAAGCCTTGGGAACAAGAGTGAACATGAGTACATCTTATCATCCACAAACGGATGGTCAGTCGGAAAGAACCATCCAGAGGTTGGAAGACATGCTTAGGGCATGTGTCTTGGACTGGGGAGATTCTTGGGAGAGGCATCTGCCTTTAGTGGAGTTTGCTTACAACAACAGCTTTCACACTAGCATTGGGATGTCCCCCTATGAGGCTTTATATGGGCGACCATGCAGGACACCATTATGCTGGACCCAGGTGGGGGAGCGCAGCATGATAGGACCTGAGATTGTGGAAGAGACCACAGAGAAGATCAAGTTTATAAGGGATAGGATGAAGGAGGCGCAGGACCGCCATAAGTCTTATGCGGATAGGAGAAGAAAGCATGTGGAATTTGGGGTAGGTGACATGGTCTACTTGAAGATGATTACCTTTAAGGGTAGAAAGAGGGTATCTGGCCAGAGGAAGCTGGATCCAAGGTACTTGGGTCCATTCTGGATCATAGAGAGGGTTGGTGCCGTGGCTTACAAGCTGAACCTACCAACCGAAATGGATGCATTCCACAATGTGCTCCATGTCTCGCAGCTGAGGAAATGTCTTTCAGATCAAGACATAGTTGTCCCAGAGCTTCAATCTGATCTAGGCACGAACCTCACCTTAGAGATAAGGCCGGTTCGGATTGTGGATAGGATGGAAAAAGCCATGAGGAGAAAGACCATACAGATGGTCAAGGCTGTTTGGGAGTGTAATGGCCAAGAACAAGTTACTTGGGAGACGGAGGCAAGAATGAAGGCTGACTTCCGAGAATGGTATGGTCAGTTTTTCAAGGAGACAAGTCTAGGATTGGATTTGAGGACGAATCCATCTCAAGTGGGGGAGACTTGTCATGTCCCTGATTCGGGATAAGGCCCTCGGGCACAGCCATGGTACGAGGAAACGCACCAGTCAGGTCACATGACGCAAAGACAAGCGTATCATGGCTGGGATGGGTGGTTAAGTGCATCAGTAGGCTGAGACTTAACCAGAATGGGATGGAGACAAGGAAAGAAGAGCTGGATGGGTTTTAAAATAGCTGGACAACATATGGAAGAAGCTCGATCAGCTAGATCAAGCTTGGTCAAGCTTGGTGCAGCTCAGTGTAGCTCACCTTACCTTAGGTCAGCTCCGGTAGCTGGACCACTAGCTCACTCAGCTGGGGCAGCTAGCAACCAGCTCACCCCAGCTCGGTGGAGTGTTTGGGTCTTGGTCGAGGGGCTCAGGTCTTGGGCGGTTACGGGACCGGTCCGGTCGGCCAAGCAAGGTCCGACATGGTTATGGTCAGGGGGCAAGTAGGGGAGGCAGAGGACTCGACCAGGAGGCTCT
>MU107198.1:25659-38667 GCA_012274485.2 Sinapis alba | reverse complement strand
CATTTGAATCCTTAACCCAACTCGTGACTCTCTCCTGGTTCCCTTAGGCGATTTGGTTCCACTCTCCTTAGCTTCTAATTCCTTCTCCTTAGTTTCCTTGTGACATTTCTGATTTGAATTGCTTCCCTTCCTTGTCTTGCACACAAAGGTAGGTCAGGCTGTACGGACTGACTTGGCTTCCAAGGTAACTGACTTTCATGAGACATCCGAACTTGATTGTTTCCCTCTTGTCTCTTATTGCATTATCTCCTCACATTACTCTTCATGTCAACACTCCTGTCCCTTTCTACTCTTCCTGGACGTGCCAGACCTTGGCTGTATCTCCTTTGGCATGTTCTCATTCCCTACATAATTATTATGTTTCCCTGTTTCAGTAATTGTTTAATCATGTGTATTGCCTATTTAAAGGCTTGTCCATCACTTGTAACACCTATCCAGAATCAATACAAGTTTCTCTCTGTCTAATTTCGTGGGTCTCTCTCTCTTTCTTGTGTCTAAACAATATTCACAATGTAAGGAGTTAAGAGTTGTGATTTAGAGGCTGCCTTAACTCTCTTTCTCTTAAGGCAGCCTAATACTTGTAAGACTCACTCTAAACTCTTCTTTATGTCTCCTTAAACTCTAGATTACTGATTCTATATCCTCTCCATTTTAAGTACACAAACTCAAAGTGTTGTGTTACTGCAGTAGGATAGATTCAAACTAGAGATTCTCAGCTTCCTATAACCAGTTTACTTTGTAGGATCTTGGTTATATTGCAAGCTGTGTATGTGTGTGTATGTTAAGTTGTTTAAGAGGATTCAACCACCAGTTGGTTGTCTCTTCCATTGAATGGTGAGTTCCTGTAGTTTGGTATAAGGGGATTCAGTTACAAGTTAACTGAATACTCTCTTGACATGAGACAAACACTCATGAATTCCAACATGGTATCAGAGCTTTGTTGCTCTTCTTTGGGATCAAACTCACCTCTTTTCTCTCTGTTTTTGAATAAATCATTTCTCTCACACTCTAATATAGTGTTAGCTTGGTAAGTACTTGTTAGTATCTTGAATCAAGCTTGAGGAAGAGAAAGATTTCGAAAATGCTTCACCATTATGCTTTATCCATTGGATAATAGCTTTCTCTTAATGGAGAATCTCTTTGACCAGTAGACAAACTGTTTTGATCCACTGGTTTTATTGTTGTCTAAGCCACATAAAACACTTGTTCATGTATTATTATGATGGTTCTCTTTTTGCAAGCCCTGGAAAACATCAGCTCATGAGTTATTTCAGTGGCACATGTCTAAGATCAGTGGATAAATTGATTATCCAATGGTCCATTTTGTTTCAGCTACTAAAACACCAAACTCTTGAATGAAGTATTGGTTGCTCCTGGCTGTTGATATGCTTCCGCAAAACTCAAGAAAACAGAGCAAAACTCTGTCCATTAGAACTCTTGAGCAATTAATTCTCTATTCTCTATTCTCTCATTCTCTTATTCTCAGGTTCCTTATTCTCCATTATTCTCCCATTCTCTGGCTACTAATACTCTGGTTACATTATTCTCTACTCTCTACTTATTCCCTGGTTACTTAAATCTCCATTCTCACAATCTTGTTTAGTATCTGCCTAAGGCTGTTAAACTATCTTGAAAGACTTTTCTTGCTTCTGCCCTTGGGAAAATTGATTGTGTTATTGCCTGAATGCTTAGTCTTGTTGATTAGGATTTAGAGAGTATTGCTAGGATAGAATCATAAAAATATCTGTCCATTGCTTCTTTGAAATGTGTTTTAAAGATCAGACTTGGTGAAAACCCATGTTCTGATCTCTTGTTGTCTACTGATGCTTGTCTTAGTGTTTGTTTGACAGGTTGCCCATGTTGATCAGAGCCTGCACAAGATGCACATTCCTGACCATGGAGATTGGCCACTACCCATCAATCCTTTGGACACTGATTGTGTCCACTAACTCCCAAGATGGTTGAGAGGATGTGCTTGATGAGTCCATTGTAGGATGAGTTGAGAGTAAACAGCAACCCAAACACCTTTTTCTTCCTCACGTCTAGCACTCAGAGTTGAGGGATCAACAGTATGAGGTCTTAGTAGCTCCAGCTCTGCCCATAGAGACCTAAACTTGCCAAAGTGAGACTGGAACTCCATGTCTCCTTGACTGAGAGCATTGATGGCTCTTTTCACTTCAAAGACTCTAGTTAGGTTGGAAACATTTCCATATACCTTGTAAAGAGTTTCCCATAGTTCTTTGGTAGTCTCACAGTATGAGTAAGACTCCAATATGGCTGGATCCAGAGAGCTTTGGATGAGAGAAAGAACCATGAGATCCTCCTGAACCCATTTGTCTTCATCAGCCACTACCATCTCTTTTCCATCTTCTCCTTGGATGATTTGTTTTGGAGCTGCTCCAGTTGATACATGGCTCCATAAACCTCTTCCACCAAGGGCAGTTTTCACCAGCCTAGCCCATAAGAGGTAGTTTATCCCCTTAAGAGTCACTGGTATGTTGATAGCTTTGTTGTTCTCCATCTTTCACTCGCCTAAGACCAGAGTAAGGGAGTGAGTCTTGAAGAACAGAGTATCAAGAACAGAGTAATGTTGGTTTGCAGAAGTAAAGAAACAGGTTTCAAGAGCTTATGGCTCTGATACCATGATAAAATGTAAGGAGTTAAGGTGTAGTTTGTGAGGATAAATGAAGAATGATGAAGAACAGAAGAAGAACAATGGAGAAATCCGAGAGAGAGAGAGAGAGAGAGGAGAGTGAGATTTCGAACAAGGAGAGAGAGAGTGAAGAGGAATAATATTTCCTTACTTGATTTAGTTTCTGGTACATGAGTTTATAAAGACAAACAATAAGAAAATATCTCAAGGGAAATAATAAACAAAGGAGCCTGCAGAACCATTAAACTAATCTATTCTTGGACTGAGGTGCCCTGAGCAAGCAGGCTGATAATGACAGCTCCTAACGGCTGGGAAGGGCATTTGAATCCTTAACCCAACTCGTGACTCTCTCCTGGTTCCCTTAGGCGATTTGGTTCCACTCTCCTTAGCTTCTAATTCCTTCTCCTTAGTTTCCTTGTGACATTTCTGATTTGAATTGCTTCCCTTCCTTGTCTTGCACACAAAGGTAGGTCAGGCTGTACGGACTGACTTGGCTTCCAAGGTAACTGACTTTCTTGAGACATCCGAACTTGATTGTTTCCCTCTTGTCTCTTATTGCATTATCTCCTCACATTACTCTTCATGTCAACACTGAATAGAAAGTGGAATAACTTCTTAAACATAACTCCTTTGGGATTTTTTCAACTTCACGAATACTCTCCACTGAATAATGGTTCCAAATCAAGCTTCTTATATAGTGATTCATCCTGGTTTGATTAGAAACTTGAAGAACTTGCCATATGTCAGAACATGCTAACCATGGATATCCATATTAGAAAGTGGAATAACTTCTTAAACATAACTCCTATGAGATTTATTCAACTTCACGAAAGACTCTCCACTTATTAATGGTTCCAAATCAAGCTTTTTACATAGTGATTTATCCTGGTTTTATTAGAAGCTTGAAGAACTTGCTATATGTCCAAACATGCTAAACATGGATATCGTGATTAGAAAGTGGAATAACTTCTTAAACATAACTCTTTTGGGATTTATTAAACTTCATGTATACTCTCCAGTGAATAATGTTTCCAAATCAAGCTTCTTACATAGTGATTCATCCTTGTTTGATTAGGAGCTTGAAGAACTTGCCATATGTCCAAACATGCTAAACATGGATATCTTGATTAGAAAGTGGAATAACTTCTTCAACATAACTCCTATGGGATTTACTTAACTTCATGAAAGACTCTCCATTGATTAATGGTTCCAAATCAAGCTTTTTACATAGTGATTCATCCTGGTTTGATTAGAAGCTTGAAGAACTTGCCATATGTCCATGTTGAGAGGAAGGTAATATAGAGATGGAGTCTTGGAGGTTCAGGGGTACTTTAGAGAAGAGAAGTGTTCAGGTTGAGACAGTAACTCCAAAAGTTACCACAGTGTTCTTGAGTGTTCTTGAGTGTTCTTGAGTGTTCTTGGTGTTCTTGAGTGTTCTTGGTGTTCTTAGGTTCTGTTCTTCATTCTCTGGGTTTGTTTGGAGTTCCCTGATTGTAACACACGAGCTCAACAAGCAAATGAAGCAGAGATCTAGTATTCCAGTGAAGCTTGAAGGAGAAATCGATGGGGTTTGGTCAAGCTTGGCAAAGACAGCTTTGAAAAGCTGCTGGTTATGGAGTAGTCATGTAAAGGGGAAGCCTTTAGTGAGAATGGCTATTGAAGAAGGTCAGACACTAGGTCTGAAGGATGAAGACAAAGTTGTTCAAGAAGACACTACAAAGTGTGAGATTGAAACAGCTCATGGGAACAAGTCCAGTCTGATGAAAGTCTATGAAGTCAAGAGAGCTGGTAGTGACTTGAGACAAGGAAAGGACGAGATCCATCAGCCTTTGGGCAAGCTGAAGTATTTATGGTATGAAATGGATGGGTTGAGACCAGGCACATCAGATCCTAAAGGTGTGAAAGAGAGGCTGGAACAAGATACAGTCTTTAGCCTTCTAGGGGATTGTATATATGCTATTGTTCAAAATGCTTGTGAGGTGTGTGAGAAGAACAAGAAACCCACTTGTAGGAAGGATGGTACTAAGTGTAAAAGGGGAAGACTGAGAAAGCTTTCCAAGGCATGGATCAGGATGGGAAAGCATTGGAAGAAGAGCAAAGTGTCTGGGTATGGAGGCAACAGTGTTGATATGAGGATGGTCAAGGAAGTGGCACAACAACTCATTAGAGGAGAGTGCTCTTACTCAGCTTTCATGGGTGACTCATTGGAAGGAAGAATGGTAGTGAGGGAGCATGATACAGCAGGAGCAAATGATCCTATCACCAGGAAGGAGTGGAGAGCTTTAGTTGAGCATATACAAGCCTTGGCTGTAACCAAGAAACAGGGAATGCCTACCTTGGCCTCAAAACCTATCATAATTGATTCTGGAGCAAGCCATCATATGATCAGTGATAGTAGTTTGATGAGTGATATTAAAGACACCACAGGGAGTGTCATGATAGCTAATGGTGATAGGATCCTAATAGAAGGGATAGGAAATCTAAAGCTGTTTCAAAAGGACTCAGCTGCCTTCTATCTGCCTCGGTTCACATCTAACTTGATATCAGTGAAGAGGGCAACTGTTGATCTTGATTGTCAAGTGGTTTTCTGGCCAAATGAAGTTGAGTTTCAGGATCTGAAGTCTGGACAAGTTATTGGCAGAGGAGACAGCAGGAATGAGCTCTACCATCTTCAAACGGCTAAGCTATCTAAACCCTTTGATTCTGTTTGCTTAAGTAGTGCTACTGATAGAATTGATAGCATTATTTGGCATGCTAGATTGGGACATCCTCATACTCGTGCAATTGAACTGATTTTACCTACTTTGTCATTCAATCATTTGAAGTGTGAGGCTTGCATATTAGGGAAGCATTGTAGGACTGTTTTTCCAACATCAAAGACTATATATGAGAAGTGTTTTTATCTGGTTCACTCTGATGTTTGGACATCTCCATGTGTGTCTAGGGACAACCAGAAGTACTTTGTTACATTAATAGATGAGAAGTCTACGTATACTTGGATTACATTGCTTCCATCTAAGGATAGAGTACTGGATGCTTTTGTAAACTTCCAAGCATATGTAACTAACCATTACAATGCTACTGCGAAGGTATTAAGGTCAGACAATGGAGGTGAATACACCAGTCATGCATTCAAGAATCATCTAGCAAAGCATGGGATTGTGCATCAGACCAGCTGTCCTTACACACCACAGCAGAATGGTGTTGCTGAGAGAAAGAATAGGCACTTGATGGAGGTTGCTAGATCGATGATGTTTCATGGGAATGTTCTAAAACGGTTTTGGAGTGATGCTGTTCAGACTGCTTGCTATGTCATCAACAGGGTACCAACTAAGATATTGAAGAATCTGTCTCCATTTGAAGTGTTGAACAAGAACAAGCCATATATTGATCACCTGCGAGTCTTTGGGTGTGTATGCTATGTCTTGGTTCCAGGAGAGCAGAGAAACAAACTGGAGGCAAAGAGTATTAAAGCCATGTTCATTGGGTATTCAATAACCCAGAAGGGATACAAGTGTTATGATCCAGACACAAGGAGAGTTCTGGTGTCTAGAGATGTCAAATTTGTGGAGTCAAAAGGGTTTTATGAGAAGCATAAGTGGGAAGATTTGGAGGATCTCTCTCAAGCACCATCAGAGAAGACAACAACTCTTAGGATTGTATTGGAGAAGCTAGGAATAAACATGTCCCAAGAACAACAACCGAGTAGGAGAGCTCCTTCTGATCAGTGTGAAGAAGCTGAGAGAACAATCCCTCTTGATCATGAGAGGGGGAATGGATCTGAATCAGGAGTGCAAGAGCAGCATCAAGAGGATTCAGGTCATCATGATCAAGAGGTGACACAAGAAGCAGAAAATTTGGCTCAGTTTAGTGGAGATGAGAAGGAAGAACAAGGTCAAGATTTGGCTCAGTCTAGTGGAGATGAGCAGGAAGAGTATACTGGTTCAGAAGAACAAGTTAAAATTGAGGATCAGGTTCAACCATTGAGGAGGAACACACAGGTGAGGAAGGATCCTTCCAACTGGGTAAACACGAGAGTGTACTACAATGCCCAGGCTGTGGAGCATCCTTCTCAAGCTCTATGTTCCTTTGCTGAGTCATGATGAACACATGGCGTTTATGTGCAACTTGGATGAGAGCGAGATACAGAGATCTTATGAAGAAGCTATGAAGCACAAGGTTTGGAGAGATTCTGTGGGGGATGAAAGAGATGCAATGATCAGAAATGATACTTGGTATGAGAGTGCTTTACCTAAAGGAAAGAAGGCAGTGTCAAGTAGGTGGATCTTTACAATCAAATACCTTGCAAATGGGAAGATTGAGAGGTGCAAGACCAGACTGGTAGCAAAAGGGTTTACATAGACCTATGGGGAAGATTACATTGACATGTTTGCTCCAGTGGCTAAGCTCCACACAATCCGAATTGTGTTATCCATTGCAACAAACTTGAAGTGGAATTTGTGGCAGATGGATGTGAAGAATGCATTCTTGCAAGGAGAGCTTGAAGATGAAGTATACATGTATCCACCACCTAGTCTTGAGCATCTTGTGAAACCAGGGAATGTCTTGAGATTGAAGAAGGTCATATATGGGTTGAAACAGTCTCCTAGAGCTTGGTACAGGAAGTTGAGCACAACACTCAATGGGAGAGGCTTTAGGAAGTCTGAATTAGATCACACTCTCTTCACCTTGTCGAGACCCTCAGGGATCATTGTGATCTTGGTATATGTAGATGACTTGATTATCACAGGAAGTGATAAGGATGGGATTCAAGCCACTAAAGACTTCCTCAAGTCAGTGTTTGACATTAAGGACTTGGGAGAGATGAAGTATTTTCTGGGAATTGAGATATGCAGGTCTAAAGAGGGGTTGTTCATGTCTCAAAGAAAGTATACTATGGATATGTTGAAGGAAGCAGGGGTGCTTGGAGGAAAAATCGCCAAGACACCTCTTGAAGAAGGATACAAGGTTCTACTTGAGGGGGAGATTGAAGAGAACCAGTTGTTTGAGGATGCTAAGCTGTATAGGAAGATGGTTGGCAAGCTGATCTACTTGACTATCACAAGACCAGNGTTATCCATTGCAACAAACTTGAAGTGGGATTTGTGGCAGATGGATGTGAAGAATGCATTCTTGCAAGGTGAGCTTGAAGATGAAGTATACATGTATCCACCACCTGGTCTTGAGCATCTTGTGAAACCAGGGAATGTCTTGAGATTGAAGAAGGCCATATATGGGTTGAAACAGTCTCCTAGAGCTTGGTACAGGAAGTTGAGCACAACACTCAATGGGAGAGGCTTTAGGAAGTCTGAATTAGATCACACTCTCTTCACCTTGTCGAGACCCTCAGGGATCATTGTGATCTTGGTATATGTAGATGACTTGATTATCACAGGAAGTGATAAGGATGGGATTCAAGCCACTAAAGACTTCCTCAAGTCAGTGTTTGACATTAAGGACTTGGGAGAGATGAAGTATTTTCTGGGAATTGAGATATGCAGGTCTAAAGAGAGGTTGTTCATGTCTCAAAGAAAGTATACTATGGATATGTTGAAGGAAGCAGGGTGATTGGAGGAAAAATCGCCAAGACACCTCTTGAAGAAGGATACAAGGTTCTACTTGAGGGGGAGATTGAAGAGAACCAGTTGTTTGAGGATGCTAAGCTGTATCGGAAGATGGTTGGCAAGCTGATCTACTTGACTATCACAAGACCAGATCTATGTTTTGCTGTAAATCAAGCCAGTCAGCATATGCAGGCTCCAAAGGTACATCACTGGAAAATGGTGGATATGTTAGAATTAATGGATTTAGAGTCTCGTGTGTTATGAAGGAATGAAGAACAGCAAGAACAAGAACAAGAAAGAGATGAGATAAATCGTGAGAGAGAGAGAATTCGAACAAGAGTAGAATAATGAGGAAATACTTTCCTTGATTAATTTAGTTTGCATACAAGGTTGATATATAGATAAATCAGGACATACAAGACAAAGAGAACAATAATAAACTAATCTGTCTTTGGACAGGCTTGGGCAGGTTAGGACAGGTTTGGACAGGGGGGATCAGACAACCCAGACTGATAGTGACAGGTCCCAACGGCTGGGAGCCTTAAGGAACCCGTGACTTTGCTCCAGCCTCTTCCTAGTCCATTGGCGACCAGAATCCTCCTTCTCCTTAGTTACACAAACTAGTATTTAATTCTTCTTGTCCCTTTACTTGTCTTTGATTCCAAGCTACCAAACCTTGATTCTCAAGTTAGGTTATCTCGCCCAAGCTTCCTTGCATTCCAAGTTAACTTGTTCTTGTATCTTTCTCTTCATAGAACTTTTTCTTCATGCCATTTCTTCTTCATGTCAACACTCCCCCTCAAGCTTGACCATAGGGACTGGTCGAGCTTGGATTACCATGAGGCATTCCCTCATTAAAACCTTAGCTTGGAAAAACCACTTGGGATAAAAACCAAGCCAAGGAAAAAGAGTAGAACACTCCATGGCAAGAGGATAAGTGACATGTGAGGTCTATGAGTCCAAGTTTGGGATGGATGAACTCACAAACCGTGCTGCTTGCTGCCTTAGTGAAGATGTCAGCCAGTTGATCTTCACTCCTAGTGTAGCATGGGAGTATCACTTGCTGCTCCACTGCTTGTCTCAACTTATGGCAGTTCACCTCTATATGCTTGGTTCTCTCATGAAAGACAGAGTTGGATGCAATGTGGATTGCTGCATGATTATCACAATGCATTGTCATGGGTGTGGTGATCTCAGTGCCCAAGTCCCTTAGCAATCCCTTGATCCATATGAGCTCACTTGTGAGCTTCCTCATAGCTCGGTATTCTGCCTCAACACTTGAACAGGAGACAACCTTCTGTTTCTTACTCTTCCAAGTAACCAGATTCCCTCCAATAAAGGTGCAATATCTAGTGGTTGATCTTCTATCAGCTCTGTCTCCAGCCCAATCTGCATCACAATATCCTACAACCTCAGTACTCTCATTACACGCCATCCACACACCTTGACCAGGAGCCTCTCTTAAGTATCTCAAAATCCTCTCCACCATGTTCCAGTGATGCACCTTTGGAGTTGTCATATGCTGACTGACTTGATTCACAGCAAAGCACAAGTCTGGCCGAGTAATGGTCAAGTATATGAGTTTCCCAACCATCCTCCTATACTTCTTGACATCTACAAAGGGAGTGTCTTCAAACTCCCCCTCTCGCAGCACCTTGTAGCCTTCTTCTAATGGAGTCTTAGCTTGTCTCCCTCCAAGGTTTCCTGCCTCATTTAAAATGTCAAGTGTGTACTTCCTTTGGGATAAGAAGAGCCCCTCTTTAGAGCGACATATTTCAATCCCTAGGAAGTACTTCAATTCTCCTAAATCTTTAATATCAAATGCTGTTTTAAGAAAAGTTTTGGTTGAGATGATACCTCCCTTGTCACTCCCTGTGATGATAATATCATCCACATAAACCAGAATGACCACAATNAAAATGTCAAGTGTGTACTTCCTTTGGGATAAGAAGAGCCCCTCTTTAGAGCGACATATTTCAATCCCTAGGAAGTACTTCAATTCTCCTAAATCTTTAATATCAAATGCTGTTTTAAGAAAAGTTTTGGTTGAGATGATACCTCCCTTGTCACTCCCTGTGATGATAATATCATCCACATAAACCAGAATGACCACAATGCCTTGCTTACTGGTTAAGGTTAAGAGTGTGTGATCAGCTTCAGACTTGACAAAACCCCTTCCATTGAGTGTAGTGCTTAACTTGTGATACCAAGCTCTTGGAGACTGCTTCAAGCCATAGATTGCCTTCTTTAAGTCTCAATACATTCTCTTGTTTAACAAGGTTCTCTAGGCCAGGAGGTGGTCTCATGTATACTTCATCCTCCAGCTCCCCTTGAAGGAATGCATTCTTTACATCCATCTGCCATAGATCCCATTTTAGATTGACAGCAAGTGAGAGAACAATCCTGATTGTATGTAGCTTGGCCACTGGTGCAAAGGTGTCAATGTAGTCCTCTCCATATGTTTGAGTGAATCCTCTTGCTACAAGTCTTGTTTTGCGCCTCTTAATCTGCCCATTAGCAAGGTACTTAATGGTGAATATCCATCTGCTGGTCACTGCCTTCTTGCCTTTGGGAAGCTCAGATTCATACCAAGTGTCATTTACTATCATTGCGTTAGTTTCCTTTGCCACAGACTCTCTCCATTCCTCATGTTCCATAGCCTCTTCATAAGATCTTGGTATGTATTCCTGATCCAATTCACTGATGAAGACTTGGTGTTCCTTTGGGTATTGAGCTAGAGAGCACACTGCACTGATTGGATGTGCTATTGCTTCAGCATTGAAGTATACCCTTGTATTGACCCAATTTGATGGATCCTTTCTGATCCTTGTACTCCTTCTTAGGGTTTGCACTGGAGGTACAACCTGATCAGTTTCTTCACCTTCTTGATGTGCTCCATCTTGTTGAGCTCCTGCTTCTGAAGTCATCTCATCATGATCCTGAGCTACTGATCCTTCTTCAGGTTCAACTTGCTCCTCATGTTGTGCTTCAGTGTCAGTTCCATTGCCCCTTCAGGATTAGGGTGAGTGACTTCAATCCTCTCATCCTCATCTTCTCTATGAGCTGGTTCCTGTCTGACTTGGTCATTTTCTTTTGGTAAGCTGACGCCAAGTCTCTCCAATATCACCCTTAGATTGTTGGCTCTGTCTGAGGCTGATTGGGGAAAATCCTTGAGACTTTTCCAACTCCTTTCATCATAGTAACCTCTGGATTCAGTGAACTTGACATACCTGGAGATTAGGACCTTCCTTGTGTCTGGAACATAACACTTATAGCCCTTTTGAGTTAGTGAATATCCAATGAACATTGCCTTTGTGCTTTTAGCTTCTAATTTATTCCTCAGTTCGCCTGGAAGCAAGACAAAACACACACAACCAAACACACGCAAATGGTCTATAGATGGTTTGGTTTTGTTGAGTACCTCATATGGTGATTGATCTTGGAGTACTTTGGTGGGGATTCTATTGATTAAATAGGCTGCTGTCACAACTGCATCTCCCCAAAACCTCTTGGGCACATTCATATGGAACATCATGCTCCTGGCTACCTCCATTAAGTGTTTATTTTTCCTTTCTGCCACACCATTTTTTGGGGTGTGTATGGACAGCTTGTTTGATGGATGATGCCTTGTGTGGCAAGGTGCTGTTTGAATGCATTGCTAGTATACTCCCCTCCATTATCTGATCTAAAAATTTTAATCTTGGCATGAAAGTGATTAGTAACATAGCTTTGGAAATTTTTAAAGGCTTCTAGCACCCTATCTTTTGATTGCAACAAGGTTATCCATGTGTATTTAGATTTCTCATCTATAAATGTCACAAAATATTTTTGTTGCTCTCTAGATGCACATGGTGCTGTCCACACATCAGAATGAACTAAGTCAAAGCAATTCTCATAAATGGTCATTGATTTAGGAAACACAGACTTGCAATGTTTTCCTAGAATACAAGCTTCACAATCACTCTTAAATAAAATACTAGGCATCATGATGTTCAAAGCTCTAGAATGGGGATGACCTAGTCTAGCATGCCATATTACATCTTTAGGGAATTCAGAAACTGAATGAAAATCATTAGATAAATCAGAAGCCAGCTTGGTGTCCTCAAGCAAGTACAAGTCTCCCTTGGTCACACCCTTGCCAAGCAACCTACTAGAACCAATATCCTGAAAATTGACATCATTAGGAGTGAAGGTAACATGACAATTCAAATCGTGTGTAACCTTCTTAACAGACAATAAGTTTGATGCAAATGTAGGCATATAGAATGCCTTAGAAACTTTGTCAAATAGTTTTAAATCACCTATCCCTCTTATTGGTATCTTATCACCATTAGCAATCATAACATTACCTAAAGCTGGTTTTATATCAGTAATCAAGTTTGAATCACTGATCATGTGATGAGATGCTCCTGAATCTATAACTAGGGGTCTGGTCATGTTTAGAGCATTCATAGATATACCAGCAGTATGTGATGCATTTAGTGATATATCAAGAGTTTCAGTGTTACCAGAATTGTCTTTCAAGGCCTTGATGAGAGCATCCAAGTCGGATTTCTTGATGGTCTCATCCTGGGTGGTCCTTGCTGTGTAGTAAGATGAGGGAGACGCCACTGCCTTGCCCACACCAGTGTTGGAGAACATTGGGGGACATCCAGAAGGAGTGACTGGCTCGGTTCCATCATTTGAGAAATGAGCTCTAGCATCTTGATACTGGTTCCTTTGCTCCTTGAACTTGTTTGGCTTCAAGTGGGGGTGGAGAATCCAGCATTTGTCCTTCATGTGACCCTTCTT
>MU107198.1:2959-24847 GCA_012274485.2 Sinapis alba | reverse complement strand
GAAGTTGAGCACAACACTCAATGGGAGAGGCTTTAGGAAGTCTGAATTAGATCACACTCTCTTCACCTTGTCGAGTCCCTCAGGGATCATTGTGATCTTGGTATATGTAGATGACTTGATTATCACAGGAAGTGATAAGGCTGGGATTCAAGCCACTAAAGACTTCCTCAAGTCAGTGTTTGACATTAAGGACTTGGGAGAGATGAAGTATTTTCTGGGAATTGAGATATGCAGGTCTAAAGAGGGGTTGTTCATGTCTCAAAGAAAGTATACTATGGATATGTTGAAGGAAGCAGGGGTGCTTGGAGGAAAAATCGCCAAGACACCTCTTGAAGAAGGATACAAGGTTCTACTTGAGGGGGAGATTGAAGAGAACCAGTTGTTTGAGGATGCTAAGCTGTATAGGAAGATGGTTGGCAAGCTGATCTACTTGACTATCACAAGACCAGATCTATGTTTTGCTGTGAATCAAGTTAGTCAGCATATGCAGGCTCCAAAGGTACATCACTGGAAAATGGTGGATAGGATACTAAGGTATCTGAGTGGTACACAAGGGCAAGGAGTCTGGATGGGATGCAATGGCAGTACAGAAGTGGTTGGGTATTGTGATGCTGATTGGGCAGGTGATAGAGTGGACAGAAGATCAACCACAGGGTATTGTACATTCATTGGAGGGAACTTAGTGACTTGGAAGAGTAAGAAGCAGAAGGTGATCTCTTGTTCAAGTGCTGAAGCTGAGTATAGGGCTATGTTGAAGTTAACAAATGAGTTAGTCTGGATCAAAGGCATTTTGAAGCATCTAGAGATTGAGCAGACCACTCCCATGACAATGCATTGTGACAATCAAGCAGCAATTCACATAGCTTCTAATTCAGTCTTCCATGAGAGAACAAAGCACATAGAAGTTGATTGTCACAAGGTGAGGCAGATGATTGTCTTAGGAGTGATACTGCCATGCTATACAAGGAGTGAGGATCAACTGGCGGATGTGTTTACTAAGGCTGCAAGGCTGAAGACAATGGAGTCCATACTTTCTAGGCTTGGGCTCATTGATCTCACGCCTAGAAGCTGATCCCCTTAACCATGGAGTCTCCACTCTTTTTCCCTCATCAAGTTTTTATCCCAATGGATTTCCTTGGTGACGTTTTTAATGAGGGAGGTCTTCATGGTTTCCAAGCTAGACCGGTTCCCTTGGTCTAGCTTGAGGGGGAGTGTTGAGAGGAAGGTAATATAGAGATGGAGTCTTGGAGGTTCAGGGATCAATTAGAGAAGAGAAGTGTTGAGGTTGAGACAGTAACTCCAAAAGTTACCACAGTAACTTTGGATAAAGGTAAATAAGGTAAGATGAGAAGTTACCTTGCATTTATTTATTCTGGACAGGAGGAACACGACCAGGGAGAGTGGATAAGGTAAGATGATAAGGTGAGACCACAGCTGGAAAGGAAGAGCTACTTTACAGCCTGTTCAAGCATGTGGAGCCTCTTAGCCAAGTATTTGTATTGACCTCACATGCTTATAGGTCTAGGTTGAATTCATTGAACCTAGACATGATTGTATTCTCTTTATATCTTGTAAGCTCTCATTTGAATCAAAGTAATGCAGTATTGAGTTTTCTCTCTATTCTCTCTATTCTCTCTACTCTCTTAATCTCTTTCTCTCAGATTTCGATTCACACTCTATAAACACAAAAGTGTTTAGTCCAAACAGGTTAAACATGGATATCCTAATTAAAAAGTGGAATAACTTCTTAAGCATAACTCCTTAGGGATTTATTCAACTTCATGGATACTCTCCACTAAATAATGGTTCTAAATAAATGTTCTTACATAGTGATTCATCCTGGTTTGATTAGGAGCTTAAAGAACTTGCCATATGTCCAAACAGGCTAAACATGGATATCCTGATTAGAAAGTGGAATAACTTCTTAAACATACCTCCTTTGGGATTTATTCAACTTTATGGATACTCTCCACTGAATAATGGTTCCAAATTAAGCTTCTTACATAGTTATTCATCCTATTTTGATTAGAAGCTTGAAGAACTTGTCATATGTCCAAACAGGCTAAACATGGATATCCTGATTAGAAAGTGGAATAACTTATTAAACATAACTCCTTTGGGATTTATTCAACTTTTTGGATACTCTCCACTGAATAATAGTTCCAAATCAAGCTTTGTACATAATGATTCATCCTGGTTTGATTAAAAGCTTGAAGAACTTGTCATATGTCCAAACAGGCTAAACATGGATATCCTGATAAGAAAGTGGAATAACTTCTTAAACATAACTCCTATGGGATTTATTCAACTTCATGGATACTCTACACTGAATAATGGTTCCAAATCAAGCTTCTTACATAGTGATTCATCCGGGTTTTATTAGAAGCTTGAAGAACTTGACATATGTCCAAACAGGCTAAACATGGATATCCTGATTAGAAAGTGGAATAACTTATTCAACATAACTCCTATTAGATTTATTCAACTTCATGAAAGACTCTCCACTTATTAATGGTTCCAAATCAAGCTTTTTACATAGTGATTCATCCTGGTTTGATGAGAAGCTTTAAGAACTTGCTATATGTCCAAACAGGCTAAACATGGATATCGTGATTAGAAAGTGGAATAACTTCTTAAACATAACTCCTTTGGGATTTATGGATACTCTCAACTGAATAATAGTTCCAAATCAAGCTTCTTACATAGTGATTCATCCTAGTTTTATTAGAAGCTTGAAGAACTTGCCATATGTCCAAACAGGCTAAACATGGATATCCTGATTAGAAAGTGGAATAACTTATTAAACATAACTCCTTTGGGATTTATTCAACTTTATGGATAATCTCCACTGAATAATAATTCCAAATCATGCTTCGTTCATAGTGATTCATCCTGGTTTGATTAGAAGCTTCAAGAACTTGCCATATGTCCAAACAGGCTAAACATTGATATCCTGATTAGAAAGTGGAATAAGTTCTTAAACATAACTCTTATGAGATTTATTCAACTTCATGAAAGACTCTCCATTGATTAATGGTTCCAAATAAAGTTTTTACATAGTGATTCATCCTGGTTTAATTAGAAGCTTGAAGAACTTGTCATATGTCCAAACAGGCTAAACATGGATGTCTTGATTAGAAAGTGGAATAACTTCTTAAACATAACTCCTTTGGGATTTATTCAACTTCATGGATACTCTCCACTGAATAATGGTTCCAAATAAAGCTTCTTACATAGTGATTCATCCAGGTTTGATTAGATACTTGAAGAACTTGTCATATGTCCAAACAGGCTAAACATGGATATCCTATTTAGAAAGTAGAATAACTTATTCAACATAATTCCTATGAGATTTATTCAACTTCATGAAAGACTCTCCACTTATTAATGGTTCCAAATCAAGCTTTTTACATAGTGATTCATCCTGGTTTGATTAGAAGTTTGAAGAACTTGATATATGTCCAAACATGCTAAACATGGATATCGTGATTAGAAAGTGGAATAACTTCTTAAACATAACTGTATTGGGATTTATGGATACTCGCCACTAAATAATGGTTCCAAATCAAGTTTCTTACATAGTGATTCATCCTGGTTTGATTAGGAGCTTAAAGAACTTGCCATATGTCCAAACTGGCTAAACATGGATATCCTGATTAGAAAGTGGAATAACTTCTTCAACATAAATCCTATGGGATTTATTCAACTTCATGAAAGACTCTCCATTGATTAATGGTTCCAAATAAAGCTTTTTACATAGTGATTCATCCTGGTTTGACTAAAAGCTTGAAGAACTTGCCATATGACCAAACAGGCTAAACATGGATATCCTGTCCGTACACACTTGGGTTCCAAGTAAACAATCCAAGCAAGGATGGTTTGTAATGCAATGCAAGTAAAGGGACAAGGTGAATCAGAAGTTAAATCAGAAGGTAACTAAGTGGAAGGCATCTAGTCGACAAGGAAGAAGTTGAAGAAGAGTCACGGGTGAGTTTAAGGCTCCCAGCCGTTAGGATCTGTCCCTTTCAGTCTGGGCAGTCTGATCCTCCTCTGCGCCAGCCAGTTCCAGTCTGCCTCCTCCTGCACAAACCTGTCCAAGATCAGAATAGATTATTATATTACTCTTTGTCTTATATTCCATTTTCTCTTATTTAACTATGTTGTATGCTTGCCATTTTGAATTAAGGAAACAATTCCTCATACTCTCTCTCTCTCTTGTTTAGAATATCTCATCTCCCTTACTCTCTCTATCTCGTGCATATCTCCATCTATTCTCCCTGGTTCTTCAATGTTCATCATCCATTCTCACTAAACTACACCTCCAATCCTTTCATTTTATCATGGTATCAGAGCAACAAAGCTCTTGAAACCTATTCTACTTCCGCAAATACTCTGTCTCTGTCTCCCTCCATCTCCTTAACTTTCTCTCTCCTGTTCTTGGCGACTTGGAAGAAAAATGGAGGAACACAGCAGCAACAAACATCTCAACTTGCCATATGTCCAAATAGGCTAAACATGGATATCCTGATTAGAAAGTGGAATAACTTCTTAAACATAACTCCTATGAGATTTTTTCAACTTCATGAAAGACTCTCCATTGATTAATGGTTCCAAATAAAGTTTTTACATAGTGATTCATCCTGGTTTAGTTAGAAGCTTGAAGAACTTGCCATATGTCCAAAAAGGCTAAACATGGATATCCTGATTAGAAAGTGGAATAACTTCTTAAACATAACTCCTTTGGGATTTATTCAACTTTATGGAGACTCTCCACTGATTAATGGTTCCAAATCAAGCTTCTTACGTAGCGATTCATTGTGGTTTGATTAGAAGCTTGAAGAACTTGCCATATGTCCAAACATGCTAAACATGGATATCGTGATTAGAAAGTGGAATAAATTCTTAAACATAACTCCTTTGGGATTTATGGATACTCTTCACTGAATAATGGTTCAAAATCAAGTTTCTTACATAGTGATTCATCCTGGTTTGATTAGGAGCTTTAAGAACTTGTCATATGTCCAAACAGGCTAAACATGGATATCCTAATTAGAAAGTGGAATAACTTCTTCAACATAACTCCTATGGGATTTCTTCAACTTCATGAAAGACTCTCCATTGATTAATTGTTCCAAATAAAGCTTTTTACATAGTGATTCATCCTGGTTTGATTAAAAGCTTGAAGAACTTGTCATATGTCCAAACAGGCTAAACATGGATATCCTGATTAGAAAGTGAATAACTTCTTAAACATAACTCCTTTGGGATTTATTTTACTTCATCGATACTCTCCACTGAATAATGGTTCCAAATCAAGCTTCTTACATAGTCATTCATCCTAGTTTGTTTAGAAGCTTGAAGAACTTGCCATATGTCTAAACTTGCTAAACATGGATATCCTGATTAGAAAGTGGAATAACTTATTAAACATAACTCATTTGGGATTTTATCAACTTTATGGATAATCTCCACTGAATAATAGTTCCAAATCAAGCTTCGTACATAGTGATTCATCCTGGTTTGATTTGAAGCTTCAAGAACTTGCCATATGTCCAAACATGCTAAACATGGATTTCCTTATTAAAAAGTGGAATAACTTCTTAACCATAACTCCTATGGGATTTTTTCAACTTCATGAAAGACTCTCCATAGATTAATGGTTCCAAATAAAGTTTTTACATAGTGATTCATCCTGGTTTAATTAGAAGCTTGAAGAACTTGCCATATGTCCAAACAGGCTAAACATGGATGTCCTGATTAGAAAGTGGAATAACTTCTTAAACATAACTCCTTTGGGATTTATTCAACTTCATGGATACTCTCCACTGAATAATGGTTCCAAATCAAGCTTCTTACATAGTGATTCATCCGGGTTTGATTAGAAGCTTGAAGAACTTGCCATATGTCCAAACAGGCTAAACATGGATATCTTGATTAGAAAGTTGAATAACTTATTCAACATAACTCCTATGAGATATATTCAACATAACTCCTATGAGATTTATTCAACTTCATGAAAGACTCTCCACTTATTAATGGTTCCAAATCAAGCTTTTTACACAGTTATTCATCCTGGTTTGATTAGAAGTTTGGAGAACTTGCTATATGTCCAAACATGCTAAACATGGATATCGTAATTAGAAAGTGGAATAAATTCTTAAACATAACTCCTTTGGGATTTATGGATACTCTCCACTGAATAATGGTTCCAAATCAAGTTTCTTACATAGTGATTCATCCTGGTTTTATTAGGAGCTTGAAGAACTTGCCATATGTCCAAACAGGCTAAACATGGATATCCTGATTAGAAAGTGGAATAACTTCTTCAACATAACTCCTATGGGATTTATTCAACTTCATGAAAGACTCTCCATTGATTAATGGTTCCAAGTAAAGCTTTTTACATAGTGATTCATCCTGGTTTAATTAGAAGCTTGAAGAACTTGCCATATGTCCAAACATGCAAAACATGGATATCGTGATTAGAAAGTAGAATAACTTCTTAAACATAACTTCTTTAGGATTTATTCAACTTCATGGATAATCTCCACTGAATAATGGTTCCAAATCAAGCTTCTTACATAGTGATTCATCCTGGTTTGATTAGGAGCTTGAAGAACTTGCCATATGTCCAAACAGGCTAAACATGGATATCCTGATTAGAAAGTGGAATAACTTCTTAAACATAACTCCTTTGGGATTTATTCAACTTCATGGATACTCTATACTGAATAATGGTTCCAAATCAAGCTTTATACATAGCGATTAATTGTGGTTTGATTAGAAGCTTGAAGAACTTGCCATATGTCCAAACATGCTAAACATGGATATCGTGATTCGAAAGTGGAATAACTTCTTAAACATAACTCCTGTGGGATTTATGGATACTCTTCACGGAATAATGGTTCCAAATCAAGTTTCTTACATATTGATTCATCCTGGTTTGATTAGGAGCTTTAAGAACTTGTCATATGTCCAAACAGGCTAAACATGGATATCCTGATTAGAAACTGGAATAACTTCTTCAACATAACTCCTATGGGATTTCTTCAACTTCATGAAAGACTCTCCAATGATTAATGGTTCCAAATAAAGCTTTTTACATAGATTTATCCTGGTTTGATTAAAAGCTTGAAGAACTTGTCATATGTCCAAAAAGGCTAAACATGGATGTCTTGATTAGAAACTGGAATAACTTCTTCAACATAACTCTTATGGGATTTATTCAACTTCATGAAAGACTCTCCATTGATTAATGGTTCCAAGTAAAGCTTTTTACATAGTGATTCATCCTGGTTTAATTAGAAGCTTGAAGAACTTGTCATATGTCCAAACATGCAAAACATGGATATCGTGATTAGAAAGTGGAATAACTTCTTAAACATAACTTCTTTAGGATTTATTCAACTTCATTGATAATCTCCACTGAATAATGGTTCCAAATCAAGCTTCTTACATAATGATTCATCCTGGTTATATTAGGAGCTTGAAGAACTTGCCATATGTCCAAACAGGCTAAACATGGATATCCTGATTAGAAAGTGGAATAACTTCTTAAACATAACTCCTTTGGGTTTGATTCAACTTCATGGATACTCTCAACTGAATAATGGTTCCAGATCAACCTTCTTACATAATGATTCATCTTGGTTTGTTTAGAAGCATGAAGAACTTGCCATATGTCCAAACAGGCTAAACATGGATATCCTGATTAGAAAGTGGAATAACTTCTTCAATATAACTCCTATGGGATTTATTCAACTTCATGAAAGAATCTACATTTATTAATGGTTCCAAATAAAGCTTTTTACATAGTGATTCATCTTGGTTTAATTAGAAGCTTGAAGAACTTGCCATATGTCCAAACATGCAAAACATGGATATCGTGATTAGAAAGTGGAATAACTTCTTAAACATAACACCTTTGGGATTTCTTCAACTTCATGGATACTCTCCACTGAATAATGGTTCCAAATCAATATTTTTACATAGTGATTCATCCTGGTTTGATTAGAAGCTTGCAGAACTTGCTATATGTCCAAACATGCTAAACATGGATATCGTGATTAGAAAGTGGAATAACTTCTTAAACATAACTCCTTTGGGATTTATTCAACTTCATGGATACTCTATACTGAATAATGGTTCCAAATCAAGCTTCTTACATAGTGACTCATCCTGGTTTGATAAGGAGCTTGAAGAACTTGCCATATGTCCAAACATGTTAAACATGGATATCTTGATTCGAAAGTGGAATAACTTCTTAAACATAACTCCTATGAGATTTATTAAACTTCATAAAAGACTCTCCACTGATTAATGGTTCCACTTCAAGCTTTTTACATAGTGATTCATACTGGTTTGATTAAAATCTTGAAGAACTTGCCATATGTCCAAACAGGCTAAACATGGATATCCTGATTAGAAAGTGGAATAACTTCTTAAACATAACTCCTTTGGGATTTATTTAACTTCATGGATACTCTCCACTTAATAATAGTTCCAAATCAAACTTCGTACATAGTGATTCATCCTGGTTTGATTAGAAGCTTCAAGAACTTGCCATATGTCCAAACATGCTAAACATGGATTTCCTGATTAGAAAGTGGAATAACTTCTTAAACATAACTCCTATGGGATTTTTTCAACTTCATGAAAGACTCTCCATTGATTAATGGTTCCAAAAAAAGTTTTTACATAGTGATTCATCCTGTTTTAATTAGAAGCTTGAAGAACTTGCCATATGTCCAAACAGGCTAAACATGGATGTCCTGATTTGAAAGTGGAATAACTTCTTAAACATAACTCCTATGGGATTTTTTCAACTTCATGAAAGACTCTCCATTGATTAATGGTTCCAAATAAAGATTTTACATAGTGATTCATCCTGGTTTAATTAGAAGCTTGAAGAACTTGCCATATGTCCAAACAGGCTAAACATGGATGTCTTGATTTGAAAGTGGAATAACTTCTTAAACATAACTCCTTTGGGATTTATTAAACTTCATGGATACTCTACACTGAATAATGGTTCCAAAACAAGCTTCTTACATAGTGATTCATCCTGGTTTGATTAGACGCTTCAAGAACTTTCCATATGTCCAAACATGCTAAACATGGATTTCCTGATTAGAAAGTGGAATAACTTCTTAAACATAACTCCTATGGGATTTTTTCAACATCATGAAAGACTCTCCATTGATTAATGGTTCCAAATAAAGTTTTTACATAGTGATTCATCCTTGTTTAATTAGAAGCTTGAAGAACTTGCCATATGTCCAAACAGGCTAAACATGGATGTCTTGATTTGAAAGTGGAATAACTTCTTAAACATAACTCCTTTGGGATTTATTCAACTTCATGGATACTCTACACTGAATAATGGTTCCAAAACAAGCTTCTTACATAGTGATTCATCCGGGATTGATTAGAAGCTTGAACAACTTGCCATATGTCCAAACAGGCTAAACATGGATATCTTGATTCGAAAGTGGAATAACTTCTTAAACATAACTCCTATGAGATTTATTAAACTTCGTAAAGACTCTCCACTGATTAATGGTTCCAAATCAAGCTTTTTACATAGTGATTCATCCTGGTTTGATTAAAATCTTGAAGAACTTGCCATATGTCCAAACAGGCTAAACATGGATATCCTGATTAGAAAGTGGAATAACTTCTTAAACATAACTCCTTTGGGATTTATTTAACTTCATGGATACTCTCCACTGAATAATAGTTCCAAATCAAGCTTCGTACATAGTGATTCATCCTGGTTTGATTAGAAGCTTCAAGAACTTGCCATATGTCTAAACATGCTAAACATGGATTTCCTGATTAGAAAGTGGAATAACTTCTTAAACATAACTCCTATGGGATTTTTTCAACTTCATGAAAGACTCTCCATTGATTAATGGTTCCAAATAAAGTTTTTACATAGTGATTCATCCTGGTTTAATTAGAAGCTTGAAGAACTTGCCATATGTCCAAACAGGCTAAACATGGATGTCTTGATTTGAAAGTGGAATAACTTCTCAAACATAACTCCTTTGGGATTTATTAACCTTCATGGATACTCTCCACTTAATAATGGTTCCAAAACAAGCTTCTTACATAGTGATTCATCCGGGTTTGATTAGAAGCTTGAAGAACTTGCCATATGTCCAAACAGGCTAAACATGGATATTTTGATTAGAAAGTGGAATAACTTATTCAACATAACTCCTATGAGATTTATTCAACTTCATGAAAGACTCTCCACTTATTAATGGTTCCAAATAAATCTTTTTACATAGTGATTCATCCTGGTTTGATTAGAAGTTTGAAGAACTTGCTATATGTCCAAACATGCTAAACATGGATATCGTGATTAGAAAGTGGAATAACTTCTTAAATATAACTCCTTTGGGATTTATGGATACTTTCCACTGAATAATGGTTCCAAATCAAGTTTCTTACATAGTGATTCATCCTGGTTTGATTAGGAGCTTGAAGAACTTGCCATATGTCCAAACAGGCTAAACATGGATATCATGATTAGAAAGTGGAACAACTTCTTCAACAAAACTCCTATGGGATTTATTAAACTTCATGAAAGACTCTCCAATGATTAATGGTTCCAAGTAAAGCTTTTTAAATAGTGATTCATCATGTTTTAATTAGAAGCTTGAAGAACTTGCCATATGTTTAAACATGCAAAACATTGATATCGTGATTAGAAAGTGGAATAACTTCTTAAACATAACTCCTTTAGGATTTATTCAACTTCATGGATAATATAAACTGAATAATGGTTCCAAATCAAGCTTCTTACATAGTGATTTATCCTGGTTTGATTAGGAGCTTGAAGAACTTGCCATATGTCCAAACAGGCTAAACATGGATATCCTGATTAGAAAGTGGAGTAACTTCTTAAACATAACTCCTTTGGGATTGATTAAACTTCATGGATACTCTCAACTTAATAATGGTTCCAGATCAACCTTCTTACATAGTGATTCATCTTGGTTTGTTTAAAAGCATGAAGAACTTGCCATATGTCCAAACAGGCTAAACATGTATATCCTGATTAGAAAGTGGAATAACTTCTTCAGTATAACTCCTATGGGATTTATTCAACTTCATAAAAGACTCTCCACTGATTAATGGTTCCAAATCAAGCTTTTTACCTAGTGATTCATCCTGGTTTGATTAGAAGCTTGAAGAACTTGCCATAAGTCCAAACATGCAAAACTTGGATATCCTGATTAAAAAGTGGAATAACTTCTTAAACATAACTCCTTTGGGATTTATTCAACTTCATGGATACTCTCCACTGAATAATGGTTCCAAATCAAGCTTTTTACATAGTGATTCATCCTGGTTTGATTAGATGCATGAAGAACTTGCTATATGTCCAAACATGCTAAACATGGATATCGTGATTAGAAAGTGGAATAACTTCTTAAACATAACTCCTTTGGGATTAATTCAACTTCGTGGATCCTCTCCACTTAATAATGGTTCCAAATCAAGGTTCTTACATAGCGACTCATCCTGGTTTGATTAGGAGCTTGAAGAACATGTCATATGTCCAAACAGGTTAAACATGGATATCTTTTTTAGAAAGTGGAATAACTTCTTAAACATAATTCCTATGAGATTTATTCAACTTCATAAAAGACTCTCCACTGATTAATGGTTCCAAATCAAGCTTTTTACATAGTGATTCATCCTGGTTTGATTAGAAGCTTGAAGAACTTGCCATAAGTCCAAAAAGCTAAATATGGATGTCTCGATTATAAAGTGGAATAACTTCTAAAACATAACTCATTTGGGATTTATTCAACTTCATGGAGACTCTCCACTGAATAATGGTTCTAAATCAAGATTCTTACATAGTGATTCATCCTGGTTTGACTAAAAGCTTGAAGAACTTGCCATATGTCCAAACAGGCAAATCATGGATATCCTGATTAGAAAGTGGAATAACTTCTTAAACATAACTCCTTTGGAATTTATTCAACTTCATGGATACTCTCCACTGAATAATGGTTCCAAATCAAGCTTCTTACATAGTGATTCATCCTGGTTTGATTATAAGCTTGAAGAACTTGCCATATGTCCAAGCAGGCTTAACATGGATATCCTGATTAGAAAGTTGAATAACTTATTCAACATAACTCCTATGAGATTTATTCAACCTCATGAAAGGCTCTCCACTTATTAATGGTTCCAAATCAAGCTTTTTACATAGTGATTCATCCTGGTTTGATTAGAAGCTTGAAGAACTTGCTATATGTCCAAACATGCTAAACATGGATATCATGATTAGAAAGTGGAATAACTTCTTAAACATAACTCCTTTGGAATTTATTCAACTTCATGGATACTCTCCACTGAATAATGGTTCCAAATCAAGATTCTTACATAGTGATTCGTCCTGGTTTGATTAGGAGCCTTAAGAACTTGTCATATGTTCAAACAGGCTAAACATGGATATCGTGATTAGAAACTGGATTAACTTCTTAAACATAACTCCTTTGGGATCTATTCAACTTCATGGATACTGTCCACTGAATATTGGTTCTAAATCAAGCTTCTTTCATAGTGACTCATCCAGGTTTGATTAGGAGCTTGAAGAACCTACCATATGTCCAAACAGGCTAAACATGGATATCCTGATTAGAAAGTGGAATAACTTCTTAAAAATAACTCCTTTGGGATTGATTCAAATTCATGGATACTCTCCACTGAATAATGGTTCCAGATCAACCTTCTTACATAGTGGTTTATCTTGGTTTGTTTAGAAGCATGAAGAACTTGCCATATGTCCAAACAGGCTAAACATGGATATCCTGATTAGAAAGTGGAATAACTTCTTCAACATAACTCCTATGGGATTTATTCAACTTCATGAAAGACTCTCCATTGATTAATGGTTTCAAATTAAGCTTTTTAAATTGTGATTCATCCTGGTTTAATTAGAAACTTGAAGAACTTGCCATATGTCCAAACATGCAAAACATGGATATCGTGATTAAAAAGTGGAATAACTTCTTAAACATAACTCCTTTGGGATTTATTCAACTTCATGGATACTCTCTACTGAATAATGGTTGCAAATAAAGCTTTTTACATTGTGATTCATCCTGGTTTGATTAGAAGCTTGAAGAACTTGCGATATGTTCAAAAAAGCTAAATATGGATATCTTGATTAGAAAGTGGAATAACTTCTAAAACATAACTCCTTTGGGATTTATTCAACTTCATTGATACTCTCCACTGAATAATGGTTCTAAATCAAGCTTCTTTCATAGTGATTCATCCTGGTTTGATTAGGAGCTTCAAGAACTTGCCATATGTCCAAAAAAGCTAACTATGGATTTCCTGATTAGAAAGTGGAATAACTTCTAAAACATAACTCCTTTGTATTGACATGAAGACATGAATCTGGATATGAGATAGCCATGACCAGAATGAGAAGAAGAGAAGAACTTCACTTGAGAGAGAATGGGAGCTTGGTCCGTACAAGTGTACGGATGAGCTTGGCTGCCCTAACGTGTCTTGGAAGCCAAGGCAGTGATACTAACTCGACCAAGAGGAGTTCTAGAGCTAGAGGACTGTTGGAGATGTCGGCAAGCAAGTGGGATTTGTTTGAATACAAAAATGGATCAGATCACATGTTCCTCTTAAGGACGCAAGCCGTTTGTGACCTGTCCCTTTCATCGACCAGAGCTCCATTCTTTCATTCATTTCTCACTCATGTCTTATGTCTATATAATAGTATTGCATGTGTTCTGAATCACTTAAGGAAATAAAATATCCTTCTCACTCTCTCTTGGTTTCGAACACAAACAACTCTCCTCTCTCTTTCTTATTCTATTCGGATCAAACTCTCTCTCCTTCATATGTTCTTCACGGTTTCTCCCCTTGTTCTTCACTAAACTTACATGGTATAAGAGCTTGCAAGCTCCTAAACTCAGTTTCTCTTCCGCAAAACTACTCTACTCCTCATTCTCTTCCTTTTTATCCGGTTACTTTCTCTAAACTTCTTGGAAACACTCTATTACCCACTGGTCAATAGCTACTCGAAATGGAGCAAAACAAATCAGTGGTGATTCCAGTCACTCTCAAAGGAGTGAACTACCTTCTCTGGTCAAGATTGACTAAGAATGCCCTTGGTGGAAGAGGTTTATGGTCCCATATCACTGATAGTGAGGCGCCAAAACAAACCATTCAAGGAGAAGATGGCTAGGAACTTGTGGTGGCAGAAGAAGACAAGTGGGCTCAAGAAGACCTCATGGTGCTCTCTGTCATGCTAAGCTCCCTTGATGGCCCCATAATGGAGGCATACTCTTACTGTGAGACTGCTAAGCAACTATGGGATACTCTACAAAAGGTATATGGGAATGTCTCAAACCTTAGCAGAGTATTCCAAGTGAAGAAAGCTATCAGCTGCTTGAACCAAGAGGATATGGACTTTAATCATCACTTTGGGAAGTTTAGAGCTCTGTGGGCAGAGCTGGAGATGTTGAGGCCAAGCACCACTGACCCCATAGCCTTGGAAGAAAGGCGTGAACAAGATAAAGTGTTTGCTTTGCTACTAACACTCAACTCCAGCTACAATGACCTCATCAAACATATGCTGAGGCAGAGAAACTCCCTTCCCTTGATGATGTGTGTGCCCAAATCCAGAAGGAGCAGGGCTCAGTGGGACTCTTTGGAGGAAAAGGTGACCTAAACATGGCACATAAAGCTGAAGCTGGAGCCAACAAGGCCTACTTCAAACCAGAGAACAAGCGGGTCCTTTGTGAGTATTGCAAGAAGAGTGGCCATGTGAAGAACCAGTGATGGATTCTGCATCCACATCTCAGGCCACCATCTAGGTTCAACCAAGGGAGAGCCAATGAAGCTGCTCAATACTCTGACCAGCAAGTTGCTCAACCCATGCGCCCAAATGGTGAAGGAAGAGCCATGATCTCAAATGCCCATGATGTTGGAGCTTCTTCTCAGCATGTTCAAGATGACTCTCTAATCCGCAAGTCAGACATTGAGGCCCTTATCAAGGCTCTCAATGCAAACTCTGGTAACATCAGTAGTAATACTTTACATACATCATTGAATGCCAAACCTTTAATCATTGACTCAGGAGCATCTCACCATATGATTAAGGATTCTAGTCTTATTAGCAATGTTGAACCTGCTCTAGGGAGTGTAGTAATTGCTAATGGTGATAGGATACCCATTAAAGGTGTAGGAAACCTGAAACTATTTGGAAAAGAGTCTAAGGCCTTTTACATGCCCTCATTCACTTCTAACTTGCTTTCAGTTAAAAAGGCTATTATTGATCTCAATTGCAATGTTATTCTTAGTCCTAATGATGTTCATTTTCAGGATATTGAGACAAGTAAGATGCTTGGAAATGGTGTTAGCAAGGGCGGATTGTATTTGCTTGAAGACACCAAACTTAGTTCTGATTCTCCTTATGCTTTTAGTTCTGCTCCTGTTCTATCTTCTGATGTATTATGGCATTCTAGATTAGGTCATCCTCATTCACGTGCCTTAGGATTAATGTTGCCTAATATTTCTTTTAAGACAGATAGCTGTGAAGCTTGTATCCTTGGCAGACATTGCAAGACTGTCTTTACTAAATCTACTACCATCTATGAACATTGCTTTGATTTAATACATTCAGATGTTTGGACTTCTCCGTGTATCTCTAGGGAAAACCATAAATACTTTGTCACTTTCATAGATGAAAAATCTAAATATACTTGGCTAACCTTAATTCAATCTCAAGATAGAGTCTTAGAAGCTTTTATGAACTTTCAAATCTATGTCACTAATCATTTCAATACCAAATATGGATATCCTGATTTGGATAGAGTCTTAGAAGCTTTTAGATTTGTCCAAAAAAGCTAAATATGGATATCCTGATTAGAAAGTGGAATAACTTCTAAAACATAACTCCTTTGGATTTATTCAACTTCATGGATACTCTCCACTGAATAATGGTTCCAAATCAAGCTTCTTACATAGTGATTCATCCTGTTTTGATTAAAAGCTTGAAGAACTTGTCATATGTCCAAACAGGCTAAACATGGATATCCTGATTAGAAAGTGGCATAACTTCTTAAACATAACTCCTATGAGATTTATTCAACTTCATAAAAGACTCTCCACTTATTAATGGTTCAAAATCAAGCTTTTTACATAGTGATTCATCCTGGTTTGATTCGAAGCTTGAAGAACTTGCTATATGTCCAAACATGGTAACCATTGATATCCTGATTAGAAAGTGGAATAACTTCTTAAACATAACTCCTTTAGGATTTATTCAACTTCATGGATACTATACACTGAATAATGGTTCTAAATCAAGCTTCTTACATAGTGATTCATCTTGGTTTGATTAGGAGCTTAAAGAACTTGCCATATGTCCAAACAGGCTAAACATGGATATCTTGATTAGAAAGTGGAATAACTTCTTAAACATAACTCCTATGAGATTTATTAACCTTCTTAAAATACTCTCCACTGATTAATGGTTCCAAATCAAGCTTTTTACATAGTGATTCATCATGGTTTGATTAGAAGCTTGGAGCACTTGCCATATGTCCAAAAAGCTAAATATGGATATCTTTATTAGAAAGTTGAATAACTTCTAAAACATAACTCCTTTGGAATTTGTTCAACTTCATGGAGACTCTCCACTGAATAATGGTTCCAAATCAAGCTTCTTACATAGTGATTCATCCTGGTTGGATTAAAAGCTTGAAGAACTTGCCATATGTCCAAACAGGCTAAACATGGATATCTTGATTAGAAAGTGGAATAACTTCTTAAACATAACTCCTTTGGGATTTATTCAACTTTATGGATACTCTCCACTGAATAATGGTTTCAAATCAAGCTTCTTACATTGTGATTCATTTTTATTTGATTAGAAGCTTGAAGAACTTGCCATATGTCCAAACAGGCTAAACATGGATATCCTGATTAGAAAGTGGAATAACTTCTTAAACATAACTCATTTGGGATTTATTCAACTTCATGGAGACTCTCCACTGAATAATGGTTCCAAATTAAGCTTCTTACATAGTGATTCATCCTGGTTTGATTAGAAGCTTGAAGAACTTGCCATATGTCCAAACAGGCTAAACATGGATATCCTGATTAGAAAGTGGAATAACTTCTTAAACATAACTCCTATGAGATTTATTCAACTTCATAAAAATATCTCCACTTGTTAATGGTTCGAAATCATGATTTTTACATAGTGATTCATCCTGGTTTGATTAGAAGCTTTAAGAACTTGCTATATGTCCAAACATGCTAAACATGGATATCGTGATTAGAAAGTGGAATAACTTCTTAAACATAACTCCTTTGGTATTTATTCAACTTAATGGATACTATCCAATAAATAATGGTTCCAAATCAAGATTCTTACATAGTGATTAATTCTGGTTTGATTAGGAGCTTGAAGAACTTGCCTTATGTCCAAACAGGCTAAACATGGATATCTTGATTAGAAAGTCGAATAACTTCTTAAACATAAATCCTAAGAGATTTATTCAATTTCATAAAAGACCCTCCACTGATTAATGGTTCCAAATCAAGCTTTTTACATAGTGATTCATCCTGGTTTGATTAAAAGATTGAAGAACTTGCCATATGACTAAAAACGCTAAACATGGATATTCTGATTAGAAAGTGGAATAACTTCTTAAACATAACTCCTTTGGGATTTATTCAACTTCATGGATACTCTCCACTGAATAATGGTTCCAAATCAAGCTTTTTACATAGTGATTCATCCTGGATTGATTAGAAGCTTGAAGATTTTGCCATATGTCCAAACAGGCTAAACATGGATATCCTGATTAGAAAGTGGAATAACTTCTTCAACATAACTCCTATGAGAATTATTCAACTTCATGAAAGACTCTCCACTTATTAATGGTTCCATATTAAGCTTTTTACATAGTGATTCATCCTGGTTTGATTAGAAGCTTGAAGAACTTGTTATATGTCCAAACATGCTAAACATGGATATCGTGATTAGAAAGTGGAATAACTTCTTAAACATAACTCCTTTGGGATTTATTCAACTTCATGGATAATCTCCACTGAATAATGGTTCCAAATCAAGCTTCTTACATAGTGATTTATCCTGGTTTATTAGGAGCTTGAAGAACTTGCCATATGTCCAAACAGGGTAAACATGGATATCCTGATTAAAAAGTGGAATAACTTCTTAAACATAACTCCTATGAGATTTATTCAACTTCATGAAAGACTCTCCACTTATTAATGGTTCCAAATCAAGCTTTTTACATAGTTATTCATCTGGGTTTGATTAGAAGCTTGAAGAAGTTGCTATATGTCCAAACATGCTAAACATGGATATCGTGATTAGAAAGTGGAATAACTTCTTAAACATAACTCCTTTAGGATTTATTCAACTTCATGGATACTCTACACTGAATAATGGTTCCAAATAAAGCTTCTTACATAGTGATTCATCCTGGTTTGATTAGGAGCTTGAAGAACTTGCCATATGTCCAAAAAAAGCTAAATATGGATATCCTGATTAGAAAGTTGAATAACTTCTAAAACATAACTCCTTTGAGATTTATTCAACTTCATGGAGACTCTCCACTTAATAATGGTTCCATATCAAGCTTCTTACATAGTGATTCATCCTGGTTTGATTAAAAGCTTGAAGAACTTGCCATATGTCCAAACAGGCTAAACATGGATATCCTGATTAGAAAGTGGAATAACTTCTTAAACATAACTCCTATGAGATTTATTCAACTTCATAAAAGACTCTCCACTGATTAATAGTTCCAAATCAAGCTTTTTACATAGTGATTCATCATTGTTTGATTAAAAGCTTGAAGAACTTGCCATATGTCCAAACATGCTAAATATGTATATCCTGATTAGAAAGTGGAATAACTTCTAAAACATAACTCCTTTGGGATTTATTCAACTTCATGGATACTCTCCCCTGAATAATGGTTCCAAATCAAGCTTCTTACATAGTGATTCATCCTGTTTTGATTAAAAGCTTGAAGAACATGTCATATGTCCAAACAGGCTAAATATGGATATCCTGATTAGAAAGTAGAATAACTTCTTAAACATAACTTCTATGAGATTTTTTCAACTTCATAAAAGACTCTCCACTTATTAGTGGTTCCAAATCAAGATTTTTATATAGTGATTCATCCTGGTTTGATTCGAAGCTTGAAGAACTTGCTATATGTCCAAACATGGTAAACATGGATATCCTGATTAGAAAGTGGAATAACTTCTTAAACATAACTCCTTTAGGATTTATTCAACTTCATGGATACTATACACTGAATAATGGTTCTAAATCAAGTTTATTACATAGTGATTCATCTTGGTTTGATTAGGAGCTTGAAGAATTTGCCATATGTCCAAACAGGCTAAACATGGATATCTTGATTAGAAAGTGGAATAACTTCTTAAACATAACTCCTATGAGATTTATTAACCTTCATAAAAGACTCTCCACTGATTAATGGTTCCAAATCAAGCTTTTTACATAGTGATTCATCCAGGTTGATTAGAAGCTTGAAGAACTTGCCATATGTCCAAAAAGCTAAATATGGATATCCTGGTTAGAAAGTGGAATAACTTCTAAAACATAACTCCTTTGGAATTTGTTAAACTTCATGGAGACTCTCCACTGAATAATGGTTACAAATCAAGCTACTTACATAGTGATTCATCCTGGTTTGATTAAAAGCTTGAAGAACTTGCCATATGTCCAAACAGGCTAAACATGGATATCCTGATTAGAAAGTGGAATAACTTCTGAAACATAACTCCTTTTGGATTTATTCAACTTCATGGATACTCTCCACTGAATAATGGTTTCAAATCAAGCTTCTTACATAGTGATTCATCCTGATTTGATTAGAATCTTGAAGAACTTGCCATATGTCCAAACAGGCTAAACATGGATATCCTGATTATAAAGTGGAATAACTTCTTAAACATAACTCCTTTGGGATTTATTCAACTTCATGGAGACTCTCCACTGAATAATGGTTCCAAATCAAGCTTCTTACATAGTGATTATCCTGGTTTGATTAGAAGCTTGAAGAACTTGCCATATGTCCAAACAGGCTAAACATGGATATCCTAATTAGAAAGAGGAATAACTTCTTAAACATAACTTCTATGAGATTTATTCAACTTCATAAAAGACTCTCCACTTATTAATGGTTCCAAATCAAGCTTTTTACATAGTGATTCATCCTGGTTTGATTAGAAGCTTGAAGAACTTGCTATATTATTGAGATGAAGCAATAAGGAGTGAGAGTGTTGAAGTGATCCAATAAGAAGCAAGAGGGAACCAGGCGCATTTGAATTATGCAAGGCATGGAGTTACCTTGAACCACAAGTCAGTCCGTACAACCTAAGTGTCTAAGTGTGGAGTGCAAGTCAAGGAAGTGAACTAAGTGATCAGAGAGTAACTAGGTGAATTCGAATTACCTTGACAAGTCTGAAGCAACTAGACAGTGGGAGGATCAAGTCACATGACTGGTTAAGGATGGCAGGGACAAGGGGACTGTAAGTTTATGAAGAACAAGTGTGAAGAACAGGACAGAGCGAGAGTGATGAATCCGTGAGGGAAGAGAGAAGGGAGAGAGTTTGAACTAAGAAAGAGAGTAAAGAAGGATGTTGTATTTTTCCTTCATCAAAATCGTGTGAGGTTACAAGTATATAAAGGCAAGGTGCCTACAAGAGAATTCAAACTAAACTAATAAACTATTCTGCCTTGGTTCAGTCATGAAAGTGACCTGACCTAAACAGCACACTCCCTAAATGGAACATGTGATCTTGCTTATTTAATTCATTCTTCTTGCTCCCATAATATCTCCAAACGGTCTTCTTACTTCTAGATGTCGACCAAGGTGAGCTTGAGCTTGCCTTGACTCCTAAGTCACGTTAGGTCAGTCCTTGGTGACTTGTGGAGCAAGTGTTGTACGGACAGACTTGAATCCCAAGTAAGCTCGTATCTGCTTCTACTCCAAGTATCTTCATCTCCTCTCTTCCTTGTTATTCTTTGTCAACACTCCCCCTCAAGCTTGACCCAATGCAATGGTCAAGCTTGGACACCATGAAGTCTTCCCTCATTAAAACCTTAGTATGCAAAACCCATTGGGACAAAAACATACTAAGGAAAAAGAGTAGAAGCTCCATGGTAAGGGGTCCTTACTCGTGTGTGATCTCTGTGAGTCCAATCCTGGGATATATAGACTCACACACCTTAGTACTCACAGCCTTTGTGAAGATGTCTGCTAGTTGATCTTCACTCCTTGTGTAACATGGTAAGATCACTCCTTGTATCACCATCTGCCTCACCTTGTGGCAGTCTACCTTAATGTGTTTGGTCCTCTCATGGAACACTGAGTTTGAGGCTATGTGTATTGCAGCTTGGTTATCACAGTGCATTGTGATTGGAGAGGTGATCTCTATGCCCAAGTCTTTGAGAAGTCCTTTGATCCACACCAACTCGTTTGTGAGTTTTCTCATGGCTCTATACTCAGCTTCAGCACTTGAACATGAAACCACCTTTTGCTTCTTGCTTTTCCATGTCACCAGATTGCCTCCAATGAATGTGCAATAGCCTGTGGTTGATTTCCTATCATTCCTATCTCCTGCCCAATCAGCATCACAATACCCAACCACTTCAGTGTTGCCATTGCATCCCATCCATACTCCTTGGCCAGGAGCTCCACTGAGGTATCTCAGGATCCTCTCCACCATTTTCCAGTGATGAACCATTGGCACTTGCATATGTTGGCTCACCTGGTTCACAGCAAAACATATATCAGGTCTAGTGATAGTTAAATAGAT
>MU107197.1:11741-51150 GCA_012274485.2 Sinapis alba | reverse complement strand
TAAATCCTTCCATTCACTTAAGATAAGGCTTAGCATATCTGCCTATCGGTATGTATGGGTCGATTTTTCATGGCCTGATGGACCAGTCTGGACAGTCCTTGGTCCTTCCAGGCAGTACGAATGGCTGATCGTATTAGCTAATCAATACTTGTTGGTCTTTTTCATGTATTGATGGGACCAGTCCGAATAGTCCATGATCCTTTGAGTTAAATCCTTTCATTCAGTATGGATAAGGCTGATCACATCAGCTTATCAGTACGTATGGGTCGATTTTTCATGGCCAGCTGGACTAGTGTGGACAGTCCTTGGTCTTTCCAGGCAGTATAGATGGCTGATCTTATCAGCTTATCAATACGTATCGGTCATTTTTCATGTACTGATGAGACCAGTCAATACAGTCCATGATCCGTTGAGTTAAATCCTTCCATTCAGTATGGATAAGGATGGTCATATAAGCCTATCAGCACGTATGGGTCGATTTTTCATGACCTGATAGACCAGTGTGGACCGTCCTTGGTCCTTCCAGGCAGTACGGATGGATGATCGTATCAGCCTATCAGTACGTATGGGTCATTTTTCATGTAATTATTGGAACAGGCCGGACAGTTCATGGTCCGTTGAGTTAAATCCTTCCATTCAGTATGGATATGGATGATCATATCAGCATATCAGTACATATGGGTCGATTTTTCATAGCCTGATGGACCATTCTAGACACTCCTTAGTCCTTCTAGGCAGTACGGATGGCTGATCGTATCAGCCTATCAGTACGTATGGGTTATTTTTAATGTACTGATGGGACCAGTTCGAACAGTTCATGGTCTGTTGAGTTAATCCTTCTGTTCAGTACGGATAAGTATGATCATATAAGCCTATGAATGCGTATGGATTGATTTTTCATCGCCTAATGGACCAGTTTGGACAGTCCTTTGTCCATCCAAGAAGTACGTATGGCTGATGGTATCAGCATATCAGTACGTATAGGTCGTTTTTCATGTACTGATGGAACCAGTCCATACTGTCCATGGTCTGTTTAGTTAAATCCTTCCATTCAGTTTGGATAAGGCTTATCATATCTGCCTATCAGTATGTATGGGTCGATTTTTCATGGCCTGATGGACCACACTGGACAGTCCTTGGTCCTTCCAGGCCGCACGGATGGCTGATAGTATTAGCTTATTAATACTTGTTGGTCTTTTCATGTATTGATGGGACCAGTCCGGACAGTCCATGATCCGTTGAGTTAAATCCTTCCATTCAATATGGATAAGGATGGTCATATAAGCCTATCAATACGTATGGGTCAATTTTTCATGACCTGATGGACCAGTTTGGACAGTCCTTGGTCCTTCCAGGCAGTATGGATGGCTGATCGTATCAGCCTATCAGTACGTATGGGTCATTTTTCATGTAATTATTGGAACATGCAGAACAGTTGATGGTCCGTTGAGTTAAATCCTTCCATTCGGTATGGATAAGGCTTATCATATCAGCATATCAGTACATATGGGTAAATTTTTCATGGCCTGATGGACCAGTCTAGACACTCCTTAGTCCTTCCAGGCAGTACGGATGGCTGATCGTATCAGCCTATCAGTACGTATGGGTTATTTTCCATGTACTAATGGGACCAGTTCAAAAAGTTTATGGTCTGTTCAGTTAATCCTTTTATTCAGTACGGATAAGGCTGATCATATAAACCTATCAGTACGTATGGGTTGATTTTTCATGGCCTAATGGACCAGTCTGGACAGTCCTTGGTCCATCCAGGCAGTACGGATGGCTAATGGTATCAGCATATCGGTACGTATGGGTCGTTTTTCATGTACTGATGGAACAAGTCCATACCGTCCATGGTCCGTTGAGTTAAATCCTTCCATTCAGTTTGGATAAGGCTTTTCATCTGCCTATCGGTATGTATGGGTCGATTTTAAATGGCCTGATGGACCAGTCTGGACAGTCTGTGGTCCTTCCAGGCAGTATGGATGGCTGATCATATCAGCCTATCAGTACATATGGGTCATTTTTTCATGTACTGATGGGACTAGTCTGGACCGTCCATGGTCCGTTGTGTTAAATCCTTCCATTCAATACATATAAGGATGATCATTTCAGCCTATCAGTATGTATGGGTCGATTTTTCATGGCCTGATGGACCAGTCTGGACAGTCCTTTGTCCTTCCAGGCAGTACGGATGTCTGATGGTATTAGCCTATCAGCACGTATGGGTTATTTTCATGTTTTGATGGGACCTGTCCAGACAGTCCATGGTCCGTTGAGTAAAATTCTTCTATTCAGTTTGAATAAGGCTGACCATATCAGCCTATCAGTATGTAAGGGTCGATTTTTCATGGCCTGATGGAACAGTCTTGAAAGTCCTTGGTCCTTCCAGGCAGTACATATGGCTGATTGTATCAGACTATCCGTATGTATGGGTCATTTTTCATGTAAATATGGGATAAGTTTGGAGAGTCCATGGTCCATTAAGTGAAGTCCTTCCATTCTGTTCGGATAAAGCTGATAATATCAGCCTATCAGTACATATGGGTCGATTTTTCATGGCCTCTTGGACCAGTCTGGAGAGTACTTTGGTACTTGCAGGCAGTACGGATGGCTGATCATATCAACCTATCCGTACGTATGGAAAAAATTTCATGTACTGATGGGTCCAGCCCGGACAGTCCAGGGTCTGTTGCGTTAAATCCTTCCATTTAGTACGGTTAAGGCTGATCATATCAGCCTATCAGTACGTATGGGTTATTTTTCATGGGCTATTGGACTAGTCTGGACAGTCCTTGGTCCATCCAGGCAATACGGATGGCTAATGGTATCAGCATATCAGTACGTATGGGTCGTTTTTATGTACTGATTGAAACAGTCCATACTGTCCATGGTCCGTTGAGTTAAATCCTTCCATTCAGTTTTGTTAAGGCTTTTCATATCTGCCTATCGGTATGTATGGCTCGATTTTTCATGGCCTGATGGGCCAGTCTGGACAGTCTGTGGTCATTCCAGGCAGTATGGATGGATGATCATATCAGCCTATCAGTACATATGGGTCATTTTTTCATGTACTGATGGGACTTGTCTGGACCGTCCATGGTCTGTTGAGTTAAATGATTCCATTCAATACGGATAAGGCTGATCATTTCAGCTTATCAGTATGTATGGGTCGATTTTTCATGGCCTGAGGGACCAGTCTGGACAATCCTTTGTCCTTCCAGGCAGTACGGATGTTTGATGGTATTAGCCTATCAGTACATATGGGTTATTTTCATGTTTTGATGAGACCTGTCCGTACAGTCCATGGTCCGTTGAGTAAAATCCATCCATTCAGTTTGAATAAGGCTGACCATATCAGCCTATCAGTATGTATGGGTCGATTTTTCATGGCCTGATGGAACAGTCTTGAAACTCCTCGGTCCTTCTAGGCAGTACGGATGGCTGATTGTATCAGACTTCAGTATGTATGGGTCATTTTTCATGTAAATATGGGACTAGTTTGGACAGTCCATGGTCCATTGAGTGAAGTCCTTCCATTCAGTTTGGATAAAGCTGATAATATCAGCCTATTAGTTCATATGGGTCAATTTTTCATGGCCTCTTGGACCAGTCTGGACAGTCCTTGGTACTTCCAGGCAGTACGGATGGCTGATCATATCAACCTATCAGTATGTATGGGCCATTTTTAATGTACTGATGGGACCAGCCTGGACAGTCCATGGTATGTTGCGTTGAATCCTTCCATTTAGTACGGTTAAGGCTGATCATATCAGCCTATTAGTATGTAGGGGTGCATTTTTCATGGCCTGATGGACCAGTCTGAACAGTCCTTGGTCCTTCCAGGCAGTACGGATGGTTGATCGTGTCAGCCTATCAGTACGTATGGGTCATGTTTCATGTACTGATGGGACCAGTCTGGACAGTCCATGGTCCGTTGAGTTAAATCCTTCCATTTAGTACGGATTAGGCTGATCATATCAGCCTATCAGTATGTAAGGGTCAATTTTTCATGGCCTAATGGATCAATCTGGATAGTCCTTTGTCCTTCCAGGCAGTACGGATGGCTGATGGTATCAGCCTAACAGTATGTATTGGTTATTTTTCATGTACTGATGGGATCAGTCCGGACAGTCCATGGTCCGTTGAGTTAATCCTTCCATTTAGTTTGGACAATATGTATGGGTCGATTTTTCAGGGCCTGATCGACTAGTCCGGACAGTCCTTGGTCCATCAAGGCAGTACGGATGGCTGATCGTATCAGCCTATCGTATGTATGGATCATTTTTCATGTACTGATGGGACCAAATCAGACAGTCCAAGATCCGTTGACTTAAATCCTTCCATTCGGTATAGATAAGGCTGATCATATCAGCTTATCAGTACGTATGGGTCGATTTTTCATGGTCTGATGGACAAGTCTGGACAGTCTTTGGTCCTTCCAAGCAGTACTGATGGCTGATGGTGTCAGCCTATCAGTACGTATGGTCTATTTTCATGTACTTATGGGACAAGTCTGTACAGTGCATGGTCCATTGAGTTAATCCTTCCATTCAGTACGGATAAGGCTGATCCTAACAGCCTTTCAGTACATATGGGTCGATTTTTCATGGCCTGATGGACCAGTCTGAACAGTAATTGGTCCTTCCAAGCAGTACGAATGGCTGATTATATTGGCCTATCATTACGTATGGGTCATTTTTCATGTACTAGTGGGACCAGTCCGGACACTCCATGGTCCATTGAGTTAAATTCTTCCATTCAGTACAGATAGGGCTGAACATATCAGCCAATCAGTACGTATGCGTCGATTTTTCATGGTCTGATGGACCAGTCAAGACAGTCCTTGGTCCGTCCAGGCAGTACGGATGTCTGATGGTATTAGCCTATCAATACGTATGGGTTATTTTCATGTTTTGATGGGACATGTCCAGACAGTCCATGGTCCGTTGAGTAAAATCCGTCCATTCAGTTTGAATAAGGCTGGCCATATAAGCCTATCAGTATGTATGGGTCGATTTTTCATGGCCTGATTGAACAGTCTTGAAAGTCCTTGGTCCTTCCAGGCAGTAAGGATGGATAATTGTATCAGACTATCAGTATGTATGGGTCATTTTTCATGTAAATATGAGACTAGTTTGGACAGTCCATGGTCCATTGAGTGAAGTCCTTCCATTCAGTTCGGATAAAGCTGATAATATCAGCCTATCAGTACATATGGGTCGATTTTTGATGGCCTCTTGGACAAGTCTTGACAGTCCTTGATACTTCCAGGCAGTACGGACGGCTGATCATATCAACCTATCAGTACGTATGGGCCATTTTTCATGTACTGATGGGACCAGCCCATACAGTCAATGGTCTGTTGAGTTAATTCCTTCCATTTAGTACGGTTAAGGCTGATCATATAAGCCTATCAGTACGTATTGGTCGATTTTCATTGCCTGATGGACCAGTCTAGATAGTCCTTGGTCCATCCAGGCAGTACAGATGGATGATCGTATCAGCCTATCAGTACTTATGGGTCGATTTATCATGGCCGGATGGACCAGTCTGGACAGTCCTTCGTCCTTCCAATCAGTACATATGGCTGATCGTATCAACATATCAGTACATATGGGTCATTTTTCATGTACTGATGGGATCAGTCCGGACAGTCCATAGTCCATTGAGTTAAATCCTTCCATTCAGTACGGATGGCTGATCGTATCAGCCTATCAGTATGTATGGGTCATTTTTCATGTACTGATGGGACCAGTCTTGACAGTCCATGGTCCGTTGAGCTAAATCCTTCCATTTAGTATGGATAAGGCTGATCATATCAGCCTATCAGTACGTGTGGGTTGATTTTTCATGGCCCAGTGGACCAGTCTGGACAGTCCTTGGTCCATCCAGGCAGTTTGGATGGCTGATTGTTACAGCCTATTAGTACGTATGGGTCATTTTTCATGTACTGATGAGACCAGTCCATGGTCCGTTGAATTAATCCTTCCATTCAGTATGAATAAAGCTGATCATATAAGCCTATCAGTACGTATTGGTCGATTTTCATGGCCTGATGGACCAGTATAGATAGTCCTTGGTCCATCCAGGCAGTACGGATGGATGATCGTATAAGCCTATCAGTACATATGGGTCATTTTTCATGTACCGATGGGACCAGTCTAGACAGTCCATGGTCCGTGGAGTTAAATCCTTCCATTCAGGATGAATAAAGCTGATCATATCAGCCTATCAGTACATATTGGTCGATTTTTCATGGCCTGATGGCCTAGTCTGGATAGTCCTTGGTCCTTCCAGGCAATACAAATGGCTGATCGTATCAGCCTATCAGTACGTATGGGTCATTTTTCATGTAGTGATTATAGTCTGGACAGTCCATGGTCCGTTGAGTTGAATCCTTCCATACAGTACGGTGAAGGCTGATCATATCAGCCTATCAGTACCTATGGGTTGATTTTTCATGGCCTGGTGGACCAGTCTGGACAGGCCTTGGTCCGTCCAGGCTGTGCGGATGGCTGATCATATCAACCTATCAGTACGTATGGGTCATTTTTCATGTACTGATGGGACTAGTATGGACAGTCCATGGTCTGTGGAGTTAAATCATTCCATTCTGTATGGATAAGGCTTATTATATCAGGCTATCAGTACGTGTGGGTCGATTTTTAATGGCCTGATGGACCAGTCTGGACAGTGCTTAGTCCTTCTAGGCAATACGGATGGCTGATGGTATCAGCATATCAGTACGTATGAGTGATTTTCATGTACTTATGGGACCAGTCCGGACAGTGCATGGTCCATTGAGTTAATCCTTCTATTCAGTACGGATAAGGCTGGTCATATCAGCCTATCAATACGTAGGGGTTGATTTTTCATGGCCTAATAGACCAGTCTGGACAGTCCTTGGTCCATCCAGGTATTACGGATGGCTGATCGTATCAGCATATCCGTACGTATGGGTCATTTTTCATGTACTGATTGGACTAGTCTGTACAGCCCATGGTCCGTTGAATTAAATCTTTCCATTCAGTATGGTGAAGGTTGATCATATCAGCCTATCAGTACGTATGAGTCGATTTTTTATGGCCTAATGGACCACTCTGGACAATCCTTGTTCCATCCTTGCAGTACGGATGGATGATCGTATCAGCCTATCAGTATGTATTGGTCATTTTTCAAGTAATGATAGGACCAGTTTGGACAGTCCATGGTCCATTAAGTTAATCCTTCCATTCAGTACGGATAAGGCTGATCATATGAGCCTATTAGTACGTATGGGTCGATTTTTCATGGCCTAGTGGACCAGTCTGGACAGTCCTTGGTCCATCCAGGCAACACGGATGGATGATCGTATCAGCCTATCAGTATATATGGGTAATTTTCATGTACTGATGGGACCAGTCCGGACAGTCCTTGCTCCGTTGAGTTAAATCCTTCCATTCAGTATGGTGAAGGCTGATAATATCAGCCTATCAGTATGTATGGATCGATTTTTCATGGCCTCATGCACCAGTCTTGGCAATCCTTGGTCCATCCTAGCAGTACGGATGGCTGATCGAATCAGCCTATCTGTATGTATGGTCATTTTTCATGTACTGATGGGACCAGTATTGAGAGTCCATGGTCCGTTGACCTAAATCCTTCCATTCAGTACGGATAAGGCTGATCATATCAGCCTATCGTACGTGTGGTTGATTTTTCATGGCCTAGTGGACCAGTCTGCGTAGTCCTTGGTCCATCCAGACAGTTCGGATTGCTGATCATATCAGCCTATCAAGACGTATGGGACATTTTTCATGTACTGATGAGACCACTCTGGACAGTCCATGGTCCGTTGAATTAATCCTTCCATTCATTATGGATAAAGCTGATCATATCAGCCTATCAGTACGTATTGGTCGATTTTCATGGCCTGATGGACAAGTCTAGATAGTCCTTGGTACATCCAGGCAGGACGGATGGATGATCGTATCAGCCTATCAGTACATATGGGTCATTTTTCATGTACTGATGGGACCAGTCCTGACAGTCCATTGTCCGTTGAGTTATATCCTTCCATTCAGTAAGGATTAGGCTGTTCATATCAGCCTATCAATACGTATGGGTCTATTATTCATGGCCTCATGGACCGGTCTTGACAGTCCTTGGTCCTTTCAGGCAATACAGATGGTTAATCGTATCAGCCTATCAGTACGTATGGGTCATTTTTCATGTACTGATTATATTAGTCCGGACAGTCCATGGTCCGTTCAGTTAAATCCTTCCATTCAGTACAGTGAAGGCTGATCATATCCGCCTATCAGTACCTATGGGTCGATTTTTCATAGCCTGGTGGACCAGTCTAGACAGGGCTTGGTCCATCCAGGTTGTACGGATGGCTGATCGTATCAGCCAATCAGTACGTGTGGGTCATTTTTCATGTACTGATGGGACCACTCTACACAGTCCATGGTATGTTGAGTTAAATCATTCCATTATGTATGGATAAGGCTGATTATATCAGCCTATCAGTACGTGTGGGTCGATTTGTAATGGCCTGATGGCCCAGTCTAGACAGTGCTTGGTCCTTCTATGCAGTACGGATGGCTGATGGTATCAGCCTATCAGTACGTATGGGTGATTTTCATGTACTTATGGGACCAGTCCAGACAGTGCATAGTCCATTGAGATAATCCTTCTATTCAGTACATATAAGGCTGGTCATATCAGCCTATCAGTACGTAGGGTTGATTTTTCATGGCCTAATGGACCAGTCTGGACAGTCCTTGGTCCATCCAGGTAGTACGGATGGCTGATCGTATCAGCATATCAGTACGTATGGGTTCATTTTTCATATACTGATGGGACCAGTCCGGACAGTCCATGGTCCATTGAGTTACTCCTTCCATTCAGTACGGATAAGGCTGACCATATCAGCCTATTCGTACGCATGGGTCAATTTTTCATGGCCTAGTGGACCAGTCTGGAAAGTCCTTGGCCCTTCCAGGCAGTACGGATGGCTTATGGTATCAGCCTAGCAGTATGTATGGGTCATTTTCATGTACTGATTGGATTAGTCCGGACAGTGCATGGTCCATTGAGTTAATCCTTCTATTCAGTACGGATAAGGCTGATCATATCAGCCTATTAATTCGTGTGGGTTGATTTTTCATGGCCTAATAGACCAGTCTGGACAGTCCGTGGTCCATCCAGGCAGTACGGATGGCTGATCGTATCATCATATCATGTACTTATGGGACCAGTCTGGACAGTCCATGGTCCGTTGAATTAAATGTTTCCATTCAGTACGGTGAAGGCTGATCATATCAGCCTATCATTACGAATGGGTCAATTTTTCAAGGCCTGATGGACTAGTCTGGATAGTCCTTGGTCCATCCAGGCAGTACGGATGGATCATCGTATCAGCCTATCAGTACATATGGGTCATTTTTCATATACGATGGGACCAGTCCAGACAGTCCATAGTCCGTTGAGTTAAATCCTTCCATTCAGTACGGATAAGGCTGATCATATCAGCCTATCAATACGTATGGGTCGATTTTTCATGGCCTAATGGACTAGTCTTGACAGTCCTTGGTCCTTCCACGCAATACAGATGGCTGATCGTATCAGCCTATCAGTACGTATGGGTCATTTTTCATGTACTGATGATATTAGTCCGGACAGTCCATGGTCCGTTGAGTTAAATACTTCCATACAGTACAGTGAAGGCTGATCATATCAGCCTATCAGTACCTATGGGTTGATTTTTCATGGCCTGGTGGACCAGTCTGGACAGGCCTTGGTCCATCCAGGCTGTACGGATGGCTGATCGTATCAGCCTATTAGTACGTATGGGTCATTTTTCATGTACTGATGGGACCAGTCTGGACAGTCCATGGTCTGTTGAGTTAAATCATTCCATTCTGTATGGATAAGGCAGATTATATCAGCCTATCAGTTGTGTGGGTCGATTTTTAATGGCCTGATGGACCAGTCTGGACAGTGCTTGGTCCTTCTAGGCAGTACGGATGGCTGATGCTATCAGCCTATCAGTACGTATGGGTTATTTTCATGTACTGATGAGACCAGTCAGGACAGTCCATGGTCCGTTGAATTACTCCTTCCATTCAGTACGGATAAGGCTGGTCATATCAGCGTATCAGTACGTAGGGGTTGATTTTTCATGGCCTAATGGACCACTCTGGACAATCCTTGGTCCATCCTTGCAGTACGGATAGCTGATCGTATCAGCCTATCAGTATGTATGGGTCATTTTTCATGTACTGATAAGACCAGTGTGGACAGTCCATGGTCCATTGAGTTAAATCCTTCAATTAAGTACGGATAAGGAAGATCATATCAGCCTATCAGTACGTGTGGGTCAATTTTTCATTGCCTGATGGACCAGTCTGGACAGTGCTTGGCCTTCCAGGCAGTACAATGGCTGATGGTATCAGACTATCAGTACATTTGGGTCATTTTTCATGTACTGATGGGATCACTCCGGACAGTCCATGGTCCATTGAGTTAATCCTTCCATTCAGTACGGATAAGGCTGATCATATCAGCCTATTAGTACGTATGGGTTGATTTTTCATGGCCTAGTGGACCAGTCTGGACAGTCCTTGGTCCATCCAGGCAGGACAGATGGATGATCGTATCAGCCTATCAGTATATATGGGTCATTTTTCATGTACTGATGGGACCAGTCCGGACAGTCCATGGTCCGTTGAGTTAAATCCTTCCATTCAGTACAGATAAGGATGATTATATCAGCCTATCAATTCGTATGGGTCAATTTTTCCTGGCCTCATGGACCAGTCTTGACAGTCCTTGGTCCTTCCAGGCAATACAGATGGCTGATGGTATCAGCCTATCAGTACGTATGGGTCATTTTTCATGTACTGATGATGTTAGTCTGGACAATCCATGGTCCGTTGAGTTAAATCCTTCCATTCAGTATGGTTAAGGCTGATCATATCAGCCTATCAGTACGTATGGGTCGATTTTTCATGTCCTGATGGACCACTCTGGACAGTCCTTGGTCCATCCAGGCAGTACGGATGTCTGATCGTATCAGCCTAACAGTACCTATGGGTCATTTTTCATGTACTGATGGGGCCAGTATGGAAAGTCCATGGTCCGTTGAGTTAAATCCTTCCATTTAGTACGAATAAGGCAGATCATATCAGCCTATCAGTACGTTTCGGTCGATTTTTCATTGCTTGATGGACCAGTCTGGACAATGCTTGATCCTTCCAGGCAGTAAGGATGGCTGACGGTATCAGACTATCAGTACGTATGGGTCATTTTTCATGTACTGATGGGATCAGTCAAGACAGTCCATGGTCCATTGAGTTAATCCTTCCATTCAGTACAGATAAGGCTGATCATATCAGCCTATTAGTATGTATGGGTCAATTTTTCATGGCCTAGTGGACCAGTCTGGACAGTCCTTGGTCCATCCAGGCAGCACGGATGGATGATTGTATCAGCCTATCAGTATATATGGGTCATTTTTAATGTAATGATAGGACTAGTCCGGACAGTCCATGGTCGGTTGAGTTAAATCCTTCCATTCAGTACTGTGAAGGCTGATCATATCAGCCTATCAGTACGTATGGGTCAATTTTTCATGGCCTCATGGACCAGTCTGGACAATCCTTGGTCCATCCTAGCAGTACGGATGGCTGATCGTATCAGCCTATCAGTATGTATGGGTCATTTTTTCATGTACTGATGGGACCAGTCTTGACAGTCCATGGTTCGTTGAGCTAAATCCTTTCATTCAGTACAGATAAGGCTGATCATATCAGCCTACCAGTACGTGTGGGTTGATTTTTCATGGCCTAGTGGACCAGTCTGGACAGTCCTTGGTCCATCAATGCAGTTAGGATGGCTGATCGTATCAGCCTATCAGTACGTATGGGTCATTTATCATGTACTGATGATATTAGTCTGGATAGTCCATGGTACGTTAAATTAAGTCCTTCCATACAGTACGGTGAAGGCTGATCATATTAGCCTATCAAAACCTATGGGTTGATTTTTCATGGCCTGGTGGACCAGTCTGGACAGGCCTTGGTCCATCCAGGCTGTATGGATGGCTGATCGTATCAGCCTATCAGTATGTATGGGTCATTTTTCATGTACTGATGGGACTAGTCTGGACAGTCCATGGTCTGTGGAGTTAAATCATTCCATTCTGTATGGATAAGGCTTATTATATCAGCCTATCAGTACGTGTGGGTCAATTTTTAATGGCCTGATGGACCAGTCTGGACAGTGCTTAGTCCTTCTAGGCAATACGGATGGCTGATGGTATCAGCTTATCAGTACGTATGGGTGATTTTCATGTACTTATGGGACTAGTCCGGACAGTGCATGGTCCATTGAGTTAATCCTTCTATTCAGTACGGATAAGGCTGGTCATATCTGCCTATCAATACGTAGGGGTTGATTTTTGATGGCCTAATGGACTAGTCTAGACAGTCCTTGGTCCATCCAGGTACTACGGATGGCTGATCGTATCAGCATATTAGTACGTACGGGTCATTTTTCATGTACTGATGGGACTAGTCTGGACAGCCCATGGTCCGTTGAATCAAATCTTTCATTTCAGTATGGTGAAGGTTGATTATATCAGCCTATCAGTACGTATGAGTCGATTTTTCATTGCCTAATGGACCACTCTGGACAATCCTTGTTCCATCCTTGCAGTACGGATGGATGATCTTATCAGCCTATCAGTATGTATGGGTCATTTTTCATGTACTAATAAGACCAGTTTGGACAGTCCATGGTCCGTTGAGTTAAATCCTTCCATTAAGTACGGATAAGGCAGATCATATCAGCCTATCAGTACGTGTGGGTCGATTTTTCATTGCCTGATAGACCAGTCTGGACAGTGCTTGGTCCTTCCAGGTAGTACGGATGGCTGATGGTATCAGACTATCAGTACGTATGGGTCATTTTTCATGTACTGATGGGATCAGTCCGGACAGTCCATGGTCCATTGAGTTAATCCTTCCATTCAGTATGGATAAGGCTGATCATATCAGCCTATTAGTACGTATGGGTCGATTTTTCATGGCCTAGTGGACCAGTCTGGACAGTCCTTGGTCCATCCAGGCAACACGGATGGATGATCGTATCAGCCAATCAGTATATATGGGTCATCTTTCATGTACTGATGGGACCACTCCGGACAGTCCTTGGTCCGTTGAGTTAAATCCTTCCATTCAGTATGGTGAAGGCTGATCATATCAGCCTATCAGTACGTATCGGTCGATTTTTCATGGCCTCATGGACCAGTCTGGACAATCCTTGGTCCATCCTAGCAGTACGGATAGCTGATCGTATCAGCCTATTAGTATGTATGGTCATTTTTCATGTTCTGATGGGACCAGTATTGAGAGTCCATGGTCCGTTGGGCTAAATCCTTCCATTCAGTACGGATAAGGCTGATCGTATCAGCCTATCGTATGTGTGGTCCATCCAGGCAGTTCGGATTGCTGATCATATCAGCCTATCAGGACGTATGGGTCATTTTTCATGTACTGATGAGACCAGTCTGGACAGTCCTTTCAGGCAATACAGATGGTTGATCGTATCAGCCTATCAGTACGTATGGGTCATTTTTCATGTACTGATGATATTAGTACGGACAGTCCATGGTCCGTTCAGTTAAATCCTTCCATTCAATACAGTGAAGGCTGATGATATCCGAATATCAGTACCTATGGGTCGATTTTTCATGGCCTGGTGGACCAGTCTGGACAGGGCTTGGTCCATCCAGGTTGTACGGATGTCTGATCGTATCAGCCAATCAGTACGTATACGTCATTTTTCATGTACTGATGGGACCACTCTGGACAGTCCATGGTCTGAGTTAAATCATTCCATTATGTATGGATAAGGCTGATTATATCAGCCTATCAGTACGTGTGGGTCGATTTGTAATGGCCTGACGGCCCAGTCTGGACAGTGCTTGGTCCTTCTAGGCAGTACGGATGGCTGATGGTATCAGCCTATCAGTACGTATGGGTGATTTTCATGTACTTATGGGACCAGTCCAGACAGTGCATGGTCCATTGAGTTAATCCTTCTATTCAGTACAGATAAGGCTGGTCATATCAGCCTATCAATACGTAGGGGTTGATTTTTCATGGCCTAATGGACCAGTCTGGACAGTATTTGGTCCATCCAGGTAGTACGGATGGCTGATCGTATCAGCATATCAGTACCTATGGGTCATTTTTCATGTACTGATGCGACCAGTCCGGACAGTCCGTGGTCCATTGAGTTAATCCTTCCATTCAGTACGGATAAGGCTGATGATATCAGCCTATTAGTACATATGGGTAGATTTTTCATGGCCTAGTGGACCAGTCTGGACAGTCCTTGGCCCTTCCAGACAGTACGGATGGCTGCTGGTATCAGCCTAGCAGTATGTATGGGTCATTTTCATGTACTAATGGGATTAGTCCGGACAGTGCATGGTCCGTGAATTAATCCTTCCATTCAGTACAGTTAAGGCTGATCATATCAGCCTATCAGTACGTATTGGTCAATTTTTCATGGCCTGATGGGCTAGTCTGGATAGTCCTTGGTCCATCCAGGCAGTACGAGTGGATGATCGTATCAGCCTATCAGTACATATGGGTCATTTTTAATGTACTGATGGGACCAATCCAGACAGTCCATGGTCCGTTGAGTTAAATCCTTCCATTCAGTACGGATAAGGATGATCATATCAGCTTATCAATACGTATGGGTAGATTTTTCATGGCCTAATGGACCAGTCTTGACAGTCCTTGGTCCTTCCAGGCAATACAGATGGCTGATCGTATCAGCCTATCAGTACGTATGGATCATTTTTCATGTACTGATGATATTAGTCCGGACAGTCCATGGTCCGTTTAGTTAAATCCTTCCATACAGTACGGTGAAGGCTGAACATATCAGCCTATCAGTACCTATGGGTTGATTTTTCATGGCCTGGTGGACCAGTCTTGACGCTTGGTCCATCCAGGTACCTATGGGTTGATCGTATCAGCCTATCAGTATTTATGGGTTGATCGTATCAGCCTATCAGTACGTATAGGTCATTTTTCATGTACTGATGGGACCAGTCTGGACCGTCCATGGTCTGTTGAGTTAAATCATTCCATTCTGTATGGATAAAGCAGATTATATCAGCCTATCAGTACGTGTGGGTCGATTTTTAATGGCCTGATGGACCAGTTTGGACAGTGCTTTGTCCTTCTAGGCAGTACGGATGGCTGATGGTCTCAGCCTATCAGTACGTATGGGTAATTTTTATGTACTTATGGGACCAGTCCGGACAGTGCATGGTCTATTGAGTTAATCCTTATATTCAGTACGGATAAGGCTGGTCATATCATCCTATCAGTACGTAGGGGTTGATTTTTCATGGCCTAATGGACCAGTCTGGACAGTCCTTGGTCCATCCAGGTAGTACGGATGGCTGATCGTATCAGCATATCAGTACGTATGGGTCATTTTTCATGTATTGATGGGACTAGTCTGGATAGGCCATAGTCCGTTGAATTAAATCTTTCCACTCGGTACGGATAAGGCTGATCATATCAGCCTATAAGTACGTATGGGTCGACTTTTCATGGCCTAGTGGACCAGTCTGAACAGTCCTTGGTCCATCCAGGCAGCACGGATGGATGATCGTATCAGCCTATCAGTATATATGGATCATATTTCATGTACTGATGGGACCAGTCCGGACAGTCCATGGTCCGTTGAGTTAAATCCTTCCAGTCAGTACGGATAAGGCTGATCATATCAGCCTATCAATACGTATGGGTCGATTTTTCCTAGCCTCATGGACCAGTCTTGACAGTCCTTGGTCCTTCCATGCAATATAGATGGCTGATTGTATCAGCCCATCAGTATGTATGGGTCATTTTTTCATGTACTGATGATATTAGTCCGGACAGTCCATGGTCCGTTGAGTAAAATCCTTCCATTCAGTACGGTTAAGGCAGATCATATCATTCTATCACTACGCGTGGGTTAATTTTTCATGGCCAGATGGACCAGTCTGGATAGTCCTTGGTCCATCCAGGAAGTACGGATGGATGATCGTATCAGCCTATCAGTACATATGGGTCGTTTTTCATGTACTGATGGGACCAGTCCAGACAGTCCATGGTCCGTTGAGTTAAATCCTTCCATTCAGTATGGATAAGGCTGATCATATCAGCCTATCAGTACGTGTGGGTAGATTTCTCATGGCCAGATGGACTAGTCTAGACAGTCTTGGTCCTTCCAGGCAGTACGGATGGCCGATCGTATCAGCCTATCAGTACATATGGGTCATTTTCCATTTACTGATGGGACCAGTTTGGACAGTCCATGGTCTGTTGAGTTAAATCCTTCCATTCAGTATGGATAAGGCTGATCATATCAGCCTATCAGTACGTGTGGGTCAATTTTTCATGGCCTGAATGACCAGTCTGGAACGTCCTTGGTCCTTCCAGGCAGTACTGAAGGCTGATTGTATCAGCCTATCAGTACATATGGGTCATTTTCCATTTACTGATGGGACCAGTTTGGACAGTCCATGGTCTGTTGAGTTAAATTTCCATTCAGTATGGATAAGGCTGATCATATCAGCCTATCAGTACGTGTGGGTCAATTTTTCATGGCCTGAATGACCAGTCTGGAACGTCCTTGGTCCTTCCAGGCAGTACTGAAGGCTGATTGTATCAGCCTATCAGTACGTATGGGTCAGTTTTTCATGTACTGATGGGACCAGTCTGGACAGTCCATGGTATGTTGAGTTAAATCCTTCCATTCAGTACGGATAACCCTGACCATATACGCCTATCAGTACGTGTGGGTTGATTTTTCATGCCCTGATGGAAAAGTCTGGATAGTGCTTGGTCCTTCCAGGCAGTACAAATGGCTGATCGTATCAGCCTATCAGTATGTATGGGTCATTTTTCATGTAAAGATGAGACCAGTCCGGACATTCCATGGTCCGTTGAATTAATCCTTCCATTCAGTACGGATAAGCCTGATCATATCAGCCTATCAGTACGTATTGATCGATTTTTCATGGCCTGATGGACCAAGCTGGATAGTCCTGTGTCCATCCAGGCAGTACGGATGGATGATCGTATAAGCCTATCAGTACATATGGGTCATTTTTCATGTACTAATGGGACAATTCCAGACAGTCCTTGGTCCGTTGAGTTAAATCATTCCATTCAGTACAGATAAGGCTGATCGTATCAGCCTATCAATACGTATGGGTCGATTTTTCATGGCCTCATGTGTCATGTCCCCGATCCGGGATATGATCGTTAGGATCGTCCATGGGGATAGGAGACTCACTAATCAGGTCATGTGACCTAAACACAAGTATGTCATTATAGAAACCCGTTAGAAAAAATAATAATAATCATACCGCGGGGGATGGATGGTCGAAGAATTGATCGTGAGTGAACCATGGATCGAATAAGCTGCTGGACCATGGTCAGAAAAGAGTTAGATTGATCAGAAGGATGTTTTGGAAGTATAACATTTTTGGAAGCACGACGGTTTAGAAGCTCGACGTTTCAGAACCCGACGTTTTCTTAGGAACAAAGTTTTCTACAAAACTGTGTATCTATCAGTAAAATATCATTTGGGAGACATTATAAGTTGGAAGAAGGACGGGAGTTAAGCAGGACGGGAAGTAAGCACAACGGAATCGAAGCATGACAGGAAAACCCAAAGTTGGGGCGAAAACCCAAATTTCGGTATTATCGATTTTTCGAGGAAGCCGGAGGCTCGGGAAATATTTTCCGTCAAGATCAGGATTCACTTGGATTTTATTTAAAATATTCATCTCATCAGAACGGGCGTAGAAAAATATTCGGGATTGAGCGCGGGATGAAAATTCATCGAAAGGGTCGAAATCAGTCGAATGGACCGACAAGCTCAAGGTAGCCTTATCTATGAGATAAGAACGTGGTATAACCTGCCTGGCATGGTATGTGGCAAGGGAAGCAGGAGATGTTGAAGCCCAGGAGAGCACAGCATGCTGATTGACACACAGAAGCACGAGGTGCCGCGTAACCTGCAATCAGAACATGCTGAGCGACATGTGGGCGTTGTGGTGTCAATCTGGATGAGGCCAGGACGTGGAAGAGACATATGGAGGGCGTGTTTTCATCTGGCATGCAATCCTCATCATGCTGATAGACACGTGGAGCACGAGGTGCCGCGACGCATGCGTCCAGAGCCATGCGAAGCGACACACGGGCTGCCACACGGTTTGTTTTTGATTGGTTGCTTGTCCTTATAAATACCCACATGTCTTCATCTGTCGGCCTTTCTGTGCAACAGTCCACCAATAGCGGAAGTTTCAAACCATCCAGCACACCTGAAAGACACTGAAAAACTTGAGAGAGAAACCATAGAAAGAAAGTTAGAGTTCCAATCATTTTCGAGTCTTTTTCAGCAGTTTTAGAGAGATTTCGAGAACAGTTACTCTGCTCGATTTGAGTCAGCATCTATAGAAGCTCTGCACGAATAAGATCAGTCCAGACGTGGGTCTACTTGTGAAGGTCAAGAAGAAAGGTTTCGGATCGCAGAAGATGGGTTCGGGGTCAAGGCCACGGTCGACCAAAAACAGTGAGTTATAATCAATTGTTTGCTGAGCTGTTTTCATGCAGGTTCCCATTACTTGGAAGTTGGATCATGGCAGGAGGCCAGGTCTAAACTGAGTAATGGTTTGATTAGTTGATAGTAATGGTTAGATTGATTGAGTTGATAGCATGCTTAGTTATTGCTTGAGAACCATAGTAAGCATGCTAATAGTTAGGTTGATTGATTAGCAATTTCTGAATGCTTAGATGATATCGCTAGGTTGTGAATGGCTAGGTATTCTGGAATTAGTCTTTATGCTTGATTCTAGAATATATTTGATTGTGTTTGGTTGTGGTGATTGCTTGAAACCTTGGTTATATTACCGGGTTTTGGTATTTGTTATGTATTAGCCGACATCATTTTGTAACCCACATATCTAGGCATGTATAGGGGTGAGTTAGTGTTCCTTCAGACCTCATACCCAGCGGGTTCAAGGAAACCCCTTATTCGCTGGATCGGGAAGACTCAGAGGAACGGGGTCATGGCCTATGGCTGAGTGATTACACGACGGTGTAATGTGGCAGTGACCCGAAGGACTGTGGGCTGTCGCACGGTGACCCGAAGGACTGTGGGCTGTCGCGCGCTGACCCGAAGGACTGTGGGCCGCGGTCGGTTGAAAGTTCCTTCTTCCGGCCTTCGTGGTAGGGAGATAGGATATTGCCGATAGTGAAGGAGGAACCTAACTACACCGGGGCCCGAGTTATATATATATATATTATTAAGGGATTTTGGTAAACCCTAGTTTATTTGGATATCGATTTTCAAAGACTATTATAGTATTACTATTTTATTCATATTATTTTATACTACGGGTTTCAGGTTTTAAGTATATTATTGCGGCTATTACTTAATTATGCTATTAGGTGAACCTCTCGCTTTAGATTATTTGGGGTGGGATAGCGAGGGGTTGTATTTGTTAGTTGGGGATTGTAACTCACTGAGTAATGCTAGATTACTCACCCCTAACTCCTTGTTGATTTCAGGTGACCAGTAGTAAGCTTGTAGCGGTCGCGGGAAGCTAGGCTGGCTGGTGTAGATTTTTATCTTTTTGCTTGCAGCGTTTTCAGACTATAGTATGTATCTTTTGCTCGTTGGCATGCCACTACGCTTATAATATTTTGTGTGTTGTGAACCGAATATGATATAAGATAAATAAATCAATGTTTTGTGTAAATGCCTTGTTGTATCTGATATTAGCTTGTCCAAGCTAACACAACGCCAGGTTGGAGTACTGGTTGAGAAGCCTTAGGCTTTAATCTGACGGGACGTGTTAGCGGGCGAACTGGCCAAGTCACGAATTGCACTCTTTGTGACCAGGCTGGAACGCCTCTAACCCGTCATGTAGTGCTTCCAAACCTTGGTAGAAAGTCAGCTGTCGGTCATGTTTTTGTTTGATTGTTGGCCGGGGGTTCGACCTATGCCTAGAACGGTTCGGGGGTGTTACAGAGGTGGTTTCAGAGCATGGTTTCGTCCATGCGTGACACAAGTGCTTTCAATGTTTTATTGAGTCAAAAGAGTCGCAAAAAGATGTTTTAGGAAACCAGCCGCTTCCCGCATTAAGTTTAAATAGGAATAGGACTTACCCTTTTATGTGCGTGCAGATAGCTAATCGCGGGATAGGTAATGATGGACGAGATCGGATTTGGGGAGAGGGTAGGGTTCCAGCAGGAAGAGAATTGGGTTACAGATCAGATCAAGAGGATGGGAATGACGTTAGTAAGATGTTTGGACACGACAGGAGCCCTCTGCAGAGAACAAGATCTTTTTCGGTGTATGGCAACAGGACCAGAGATACAAGAGAAGACAGTTTGGCGAGCGTTAGTCCAAGTCGTAATTGGGAGCAGAGACATCAGTATGATCAATCTGCCCAATCAAACCCGAGACCAGATCAGAACCGTGCCACAGAAAGACCACAAGATCAAGGAGCAGAAAACACTTTGAAGCTTTTGCACGACGTGATGGCCCAGGCACTTAGTAACCGAAGCACACATACTGATACCCCTGAAGTTTCCAAGCTGTTATCTACCATGAAGAACATCGGATCTTACAGATACAAGGGAGGATCAGATCCTATTGAAGCTCTCAAATGGATTACTATGATGGAGAAGAATTTTGAAGCCATGGAGTGCCCAAAAGAATATATGAAGAAGATCGCAGTGTACTACCTNAAGCTGTTATCTACCATGAAGAACATCGGATCTTACAGATACAAGGGAGGATCAGATCCTATTGAAGCTCTCAAATGGATTACTATGATGGAGAAGAATTTTGAAGCCATGGAGTGCCCAAAAGAATATATGAAGAAGATCGCAGTGTACTACCTTGAAGGAGACGCAACCGGATGGTGGGACAGCATAGAGAGGCAGCGCGGACATACCATCACATCATGGGAATCTTTCAAGGGAGAGTTCGAAAGGAAGTATTTTCCTCCTGAAGCGAAGCATCGGCTGGAGCGTCAGTTTATGAACCTAGTTCAAGGAGATAGGCCAGTGAGGAGTTATGATTCTGAGTTCACAAGGTTGAGACAACATGTTTTTGATGGACGTGAAGATGAAGGAACGATGATCCGTAACTTTATGTACGGATTAAAGCCGGAGCTTGGAAGCCGTTTAGCTGGAAGCAACTTTAACAACTTATCCGATCTGGTGGAGAAGGCTGTTAATGTTGAGACTGTAGTAGAGACAGAAAGGATGGTTACACAATATTCTGGGAGACACCCCAAGTTCAACCAAGCAGAAAGGTCGAATTACAACAAGGGTCCAAGGTTTAATAAGGGAAAAGGGCGAGGAGGCCAAAGCAAATATCGCGGTAACTTTGGGGTCTGTTACATATGTGGTCAGCCGGGACACATTTCCAAATTCTGTCCCAACAATCAGCGGAACAACCAGCAAGGTAACCAGCAGGGTTATTCACAGATAAGGATCGAGGATGTCACTTGTTTCTCTTGCGGAAAGAAGGGCCATTATGCTTTGTCATGTCCAAACAAGACAATCCCTGCGACCCCTCTCGCAATCCGAGCTCCTCCTAGCCGTCCAGCAATTGAGCCAGCACCAAAGAAGCAAAACCTAGGAGGTAGGGTTTATTCCTTAGGTATAGAAAACCCTGACAATGCAGGACCTTCCCATGGTCCCATTACAGGTATAGTGGGTATTTAACCTCCTTTTTTTTTTAGTATATGGATTTTGGTTACTAGAATTTAGTTAGGATTCTGGTTATATTGCTTGATCGTTATGTTGTGCGCTTAGAAATATTTTGATTGTGATTGATGATTGTGTGAGCTTTGATTATTATTGTTGTGATTGAGATATTGTTGATTGAGTTACTGTGGCAGGAACCATACATGTTGCTGGTAAACCCACTCATGTATTGTTCGACTCGGGGGCAACACATAGCTTTGTGACCCCTGAAGTAGCTGCCCAGTTTTGGGATTGTTTTGTGGTTGACAGGGTAAACGTGGCAGTCTTGACCCCTGCAGACCGAACCCTTCAAGCAGATCAGTATATCAAGAATGTTCCACTTGTTATTCAGGAGAAAGAGTTTGTGGCAGATTTGTTAGTCGTGCCTTTGGAAGGGTACGAAGTCATCCTTGGAATGGACTGGTTATCGAGATACGGAGTTCAGATCGATTGTGGAAAGGGAAGATTGTTGTTTGGCAGAGGCAAACGTCCAGAGATGGTATATTGTGGAATCAGTCCTAGTATGACCGTGTCACTGATAGCAGCGTTCAGAGTCCAAGATTTGTTTCAAGACGGGGAAGTGTATTTGGTGACTTTATCGGTTAGTGGAGGAGCCACTGACGATGAGGTTAATGTTGAAGACATAGAAGTGGTCCAGGAGTTTGAGGATATATTTGTACTGCTAAAGGAATTACCTCCACCTCGGAGTAATCCCTTTACCATTACCATGGAGCCTGAAGCAAAACCTATAGCTAAGGCACCGTATCGGATGGCACCAGCAGAGTTAGCTGAGCTAAAGAAACAATTGGAAGATCTATTGGAGAAGGGATTCATCCAATCAAGTTCCTCACCTTGGGGACCTCCTGTTCTATTTGTGAAAAATAAGGACGGAAGCATGAGGTTGTGTATCGATTATTGCGGTATCAACAACATCACCATAAAAGACAAGTATCCTCTTCCGAGGATAGACGAGCTGTTGGATCAACTCAAAGGAGCAAGTTGGTTTTCAAAGATTGATTTGGCATCAGGGTACCATCAAATTCCAATTGCCGAGTCAGATACTGTGAAGACGGCATTTCGGACGAGGTATGGGCAGTACGAGTTTGTGGTTATGCCCTTTGGTCTCACAAACGCCCCTGCAGCTTTCATGCGATTGATGAATGAAGTGTTTCATGACTACCTCGACAAATTCGTGATCATCTTCATTGACGACATCCTGGTGTACTCGAGAAGTGAGGAGGAGCACAAAGAGCATCTGAGACTAGTTATGGAGAGGTTACGAGACCAGAAGCTATTTGCCAAGTTCAACAAGTGTTCATTTTGTAAGAGGGAGATTGGATTTCTTGGTCATATAGTATCAGGAGAGGGCGTGGCTCCTGATCCAGAAAAGGTCCAAGCCATACGAGAATGGCCTAGACCCACCACAGTGACGGAAGTGAGGAGTTTTCTCGGACTCGCGGGCTATTATCGGAAGTTTGTTAAGGACTTTTCCTCCATTGCAAAGCCCTTAACTAAACTGACCGGTAAAGAAATACCTTACCTTTGGGTGGAAGCAACAGAGAATGCATTCAAGACGTTGAAGGAAGCTCTCACCACCGCACCGGTGTTAGCTTTGCCAGAGCAAGGAAAACCTTACACGGTTTACACGGATGCTTCACGAATTGCGTTAGGTTGTGTTCTTATGCAAGATGGGAGAGTCAATGCGTATGCCTCGCGACAACTACGAAAGCATGAAGATAACTACAGTATACACGACTTGGAGCTAGCGGCAGTGGTGTTTGCTTTACGAATTTGGAGATCATACTTATATGGGGAAGAAGTGGAGGTATACACAGACCATCAAAGTCTTAAATACCTCTTCACTCAGCCAGATCTTAACTTGCGCCAGCATAGATGGATGGAGTTTGTAGCTGACTACGACCTAAAGATTCGTTACCATCCTGGTAAAGCGAATGTTGTTGCGGATGCCTTAAGTCGAAGAAAAATGGATGCAGATTTAGAGAAGGAAGTGGATCTGTTGAATGAAGAGTTGAAGCAAGTGAAGTTGGTCGTTTTGGAAGGACAAACAAGTGAACCTTTGGGAGTACAAGCAGTGAATCAAGCCAGCTTGATTCAGAAGATTTGAGAGGAGCAACTTAAAGACGAGAAGCTACAAAAGATTCCTGAAGAACTCATAGGGCAAGCCGAACCAAATATTTCTGGCTACTATTTGGCGGATGATGGAACTTTGCTTATTAATGAGAGGATCACGGTCACTAAAGGACAAGGGATGAGAGATGAGATACTAAGGGTCGCACACCATTCTTTACTTAGTATCCATCCTGGAAGTTCGAAGATGTACCGAGACGTGAGAAGATACTATCATTGGCCGGGCATGGAGAGATCAGTAGCACAATGGGTTGCACAGTGTGCAACATGTCAGCAAGTTAAAGTCGAACACCAAGTTCCAGGAGGACTGTTGCAGAGTCTTCCGGTACCTCAGTGGAAATGGGACTCGATTTCCATGGATTTCATCACCGGTTTACCCACTGCTCCCGGTAGATCGAACAATTCAATTTGAGTGATTGTGGATAGGTTAACAAAGGTCACACACTTGTTATCTATGCGGGACACGGATAAAGTTGAAGTATTGGCCGAGCTGTACATCAACGAAATTGTGAAGTTACATGGAGTACCTTCAGACATCGTTTTAGATCGTGACCCTAGGTTCACCGCAGCATTTTGGGAAGCACTACAGGAAGCCTTGGGGACGAAATTGTTTAGAAGCACGGCGTTTCATCCAGACACAGATGGCCAAACGGAGAGAACTATCCAGACAATCGAGGACATGCTTCGGATGTGTATTCTCGATTGGGCAGGAAATTGGGAGAAGCATTTACCGTTGCTTGAGTTCTCATACAACAACAGTCATCATGCGAGCATAGGGATGTCACCTTATGAAGCTTTGTATGGAAGGCCATGAAAGACACCTTTGTGTTGGACGGAAGTGGGAGAAAGAAGAATGTTTGGATCGCCTATTGTTCAAGAGACTACAATAAAGCTGGAGACGATTCAGACGAACATGAAGAAGGCTCAGGACCGTCAGAAGAAGTACGCAGACCAGTCAAGAAGAGAGGTAACATTTGAGATAGGAGATTGGGTCTATTTGAAGGTTACAGCACAGAAATTGAAGGAAAGATTTGGCAAGGTTGGGAAACTCGCGGTCAGGTTCATTGGTCCGTACAAGGTCATCGGGAGAGTTGGTGAGGTAGCTTACCGTTTGGATCTTCCTGAAGATATGCATTTACATCCGGTGTTCCATGTTTCCATGCTTTGGAGACATATACGAGATCCAAGTGATGTAGATCCCGAGAGAATTGAGGAACTAAGGTCAGATCTTACATATCCAGAAGGACCAATCCGATTGGGAGAAAGGCGTATTCGAAAACTGAAGAATCGTGAGATTGCTCAAGTACAAGTTTTCTGGGGAAGACAAAACAGGATTCATGTCACTTGGGAGGATGAAGAGAGATTTAAAGCCAATCACCCTGAGTTTTTCTGAGAGGATGTTGTGATGGAAGAAGGAGGCTCCTCAGAAGCTTAGAATTCGAGGACGAATTCTTTTAAGGGGGGGAAAATGTAGAAACCCGTTAGAAAGAAAAAAAATAATCGTACCGCGGGGGATGGATGGTCGAAGAATTGATCGTGAGTGAACCATGGATCGAATAAGCTGCTGGACCATGGTCAGAAAAGAGTTAGATTGATCAGAAGGATGTTTTGGAAGTATAACATTTTTGGAAGCACGATGGTTTAGAAGCTCGACGTTTCAGAACCCGATGTTTTCTTAGGAACGAAGTTTTCTACAAAACTTTGTATCTATCAGTAGAAATATCATTTGGGAGACATTATAAGTTGGAAGCAGGACGGGAGTTAAGCAGGACGGGAAGTAAGCACGACGGGATCAAAGCATGACGGGAAAACCCAAAGTTGGGGCGAAAACCCTAATTTTGGTATTATCGATTTTTCGAGGAAGCTGGAGGCTCGGGAAATATTTTTTCCGTCAAGGTCAGGATTCACTTGGATTTTATTTAAAATATTCATCTCATCAGAACGGGCGTAGAAAAATATTCGGGATTGAGGGCGGGACAAAAATTCACTGAATTGGTCGAAATCAGTCGAATGGACCGAGAAGCTCAAGGTAGCCTTATCTATGAGATAAGAACGTGGTATAACCTGCCTGGCATAGTATGTGGCAAGGGAAGCAGGAGGTGTTGAAGCCCAGGAGAGCACAGCATGCTGATTGACACACAGAAGCACGAGGTGCCGCGTAACCTGCGATCAGAACATGCTAAGCGACATGTGGGCGTTGTGGTGTCAATCTGGATGAGGCCAGGACGTGGAAGAGACATCTGGAGGGCGTGTTGTCATCTGGCATGCAATCCTCATCATGCTGAGAGAAATGTGGAGCATGAGGTGCCGCGACGCATGCGTCCGGAGCCATGCAAAGCGACACACGGGCTGCCACATGGTTTGTTTTTGATTGGTTGCTTGTCCTTATAAATACCCACATGTCTTCATCTGTCGGCCTTTCTGTGCAACAGTCCACCAATAGCGGAAGTTTCAAACCATCCAGCACACCTGAAAGACACTGAAAAACTTGAGAGAGAAACCATAGAAAGAAAGTTAGAGTTCCGATCATTTTCGAGTCTTTTTCGGCGTTTTTAGAGAGATTTCGAGAACAGTTACTCTGCTCGATTTGAGTCAGCATCTATAGAAGCTCTGCACGAATAAGATCAGTCCAGACGTGGGTCTACTTGTGAAGGTCAAGAAGAAAGGGTTCGGATCCCAGAAGACGGGTTCGGGGTCAAGGCCACGGTCGACCAAAAACAGTGAGTTATAATCAATTGTTTGCTGAGCTGTTTTCATGCAGGTTCCCATTACTTGGAAGTTGGATCATGGCAGGAGGCCAGGTCTAAACTGAGTAATGGTTTAATTAGTTGATAGTAATGGTTAGATTGATTGAGTTGATAGCATGCTTAGTTATTGCTTGAGAACCATAGTAAGCATGCTAATAGTTAGGTTGATTGATTAGCGATTTCTAAATTCTTAGATGATATCGCTAGGTTCTGAATGGCTAGGTATTCTGGAATTAGTCTTTATGCTTGATTCTAGAATAAATTTGATTGTGTTTGGTTGTGGTGATTGCTTGAAACCTTGGTTATATTACCGGGTTTTGGTATTTGTTATGTATTAGCCGACAGCATTGTGTAACCCACATTGCTAGGCATGTATAGGGGTGAGTTAGTGTTCCTTCAGACCTCGTACCCAGCGGGTTCAAGGAAACCCTTTATTCTCTGGATCGGGAAGACTCAGAGGAACGGGGTCATGGCCTATTGCTGAGTGATTACACGACGGTGTAATGTGGCAGTGACCCGAAGGACTGTGGGCTGTCGCGCGATGACCCGAAGGACTGTGGGCTGCGGTCGGTTGAAAGTTCCTTCTGCCGGCCTTCGTGGTAGGGAGATAGGATATTGCCGATAGTAAAGGAGGAACCTAACGTCACTGGGGCCCGAGTTATATATATATATATATTATTAAGGGATTTTGGTAAACCCTAGTTTATTTGGATATCGATTTTCAAAGACTATTATAGTATTGCTATTTTATTCGTATTATTTTATACTACGGGTTTCAGGTTTTGGTTATATTATTGCGGCTATTACTTAATTATGCTATTAGGTGAACCTCTCGCTTTAGATTGTTTGTGGTGGGATAGCGAGGGGTTGTATTTGTTAGTTGGGGATTGTAACTCACTGAGTAATGCTAGATTACTCACCCCTCACTCCTTGTTGATTTCAGGTGACCAATAGTAAGCTTGTAGCGGTCGCGGGAAGCTAGGCTGGCTGGTGTAGATTTTTATCTTTTTGCTTGCGACGTTTTCAGACTATAGTATGTATCTTTTGCTCGTTGGCATGCCACTACGCTTATAATATTTTGTGTGTTGTGAACAGAATATGATATAAGATAAATAAATCAATGTTTTGTGTAAATGCCTTGTTGTATGTATCTGATATTAGCTTGTCCAAGCTAACACAACGCCAGGTTGGAGTACGGGTTGAGAAGCCTTAGGCTTTAATCTGACGGGACGTGTTAGCGGGCGAACTGGCCAAGTCACGAATTGCACTCTTTTTGACCAGGCTGGAACGCCTCTAACCCGTCATGTAGCGCTTCCAAACCTTGGTAGAAAGTCAGCCGTCGGTCATGTTCTTGTTTGATTGTTGGCCGGGGGTTCGACCTATGCCTAGAAGGTTCGGGGGTGTTACAGTCATGGCCTTGAAGTAAGGTCAAGGGATTCAGGGAGCTGAGACTTAACCAAAACAAGGAAGAGGTAAGCTGAAGGGAGCTGGACAAGTAATCCGGTAGCTGGATAAGATCCGGATGAAGCTCAACCAGCTAAGTGGAGCTTGGAGGTAGCTCACTCAGGTTAGGTCAGCTCACTGTAGCTGGTGGACTAGCTCATCCAGCTGAGGCAGCTAGCAGTCAGCTCATCTCAGCTGGGAGTAGTGTTAGGGTCTTGGGCAGTTGGGCTAGGTCGGGTCACGGTTGGGTCAGCCGGTTGGGTCTTGTGGTCAGGCCATTGAGACAATGGCTTGTACCGTCCCTAGGCTCGGTCCAGGACCTTGGCAAAGGGTCCAGACTCCTCCAGGAACTGCTGGTGGACAGTTATAGGCGAAAGGGTGCAAGGAGAGGCAGTTATGGTCGAAGGGATGCGATGGGGCCAAAGGTGCCCATTCTCTTACCAAATGGTGTCCCCTTGGCCAAGGCAGTTGGCCACGCCTTATTCTATATATATGGGACCCTGGGCACGAAAATTGCCATCATTATTCATAGGAAACACAGAGAAAACTCCAGAGAGACAAGAGGAGAAAGGGAAAGAGAGATCAGCCCATAACAAGGCTGATATTGCTTGTTTGGGTGAATCCGGTAAGGATGTTTGTTCAGTGAAGGCTGTGGGTTTGAAGGCACGCCAGGACTTCCTTATTAATCCATAAAACACTCGCAAATATCCAGGAGAAAAGATAGAAGAACGTAACTCAATTCCAATGGCTGAGACAGCCTCGAAGGCAGATGAGTGTAGAAAGGCAGTTTCATGGGCAACAAAGGGGGAAGTGATGCACGACCCTTGGGTGGTATTTGATCATGTATGAACACGTCCTAGGCTTCCTATATGTCCTGAGAACACACTCAAATGGATCAAGGTGTCTGATCTGATTGATCAAAGGATGCACCGGTGGTAAGAGCAGAATTAACCGGTTCCATTGGGACATGGTTCCATGGCTGGTTAGGTAAGTGTGAAGACTCATCAGTTCCAAGTCATGTGGGGTGGTTGGTTGATTGACTTGGGATCTGATGGGCATTATTAGTCCATGAGAGGACTTGACTCCAGGGGAGCATACTCCTAAGACATGGAGGCATTGAACCAAGGCCTTGGCCGGTTCAGGAACATAGTCCTTGCCCTTGGCCGGACTGATCATGGCCGAGATCAATATGATCTAGGCCGAATTTGGGGAAATACTTTTGGGAATCTCTTAGTGGTGATTTATCATGAATTATCATGGATTTTAATTAATTTTGGAGCATGTTTGCTTGAGGTCGTTTTTGTAGCTGAAGACTTCCCAAAGGTACTTGGTCTGTGGGGATGGTTGGCTGAATGACTAAGTACTAAGGGGAAGGGTTTATCCAGGTATAAGGGAGCTGTACAAGTAGACAGGGAACTGGGAAAAGCTACCTCGCAGCTCGGTCAGCTGGAAAAGATTAATGGAACCTCAAGTGAAGTGGTTCAGCTCAGCTAGCTGGATGAGCTAGCTAAACAGCTAAGTCAGCTGGGTCCGATGAGCTAACAAGCTCCGTGGATGTGGCAAAGGTATGATCTAGCAATTACTTGGAAAATTAGTAACTTTCTAAGATGCTGGTAGAACGGCTAGGTGAATGGAACATCTGATTAGTGTGACTTGAACCGTGTCAAGGATCGGTCTATAGAGTGAAATGGTGGTCAAGTGAACTGACCATGTCTTAGATGATCAGACCGGACAAGTACTCGATTGGGTTAGATAAGATTATTCCGCTGCGTATTGTTAGTAATGATCTAAGTTAGGAAAGGACTAAGGTAGTCTTTATCTAAGATCTAAGTAAACCCTCGCCTTAAGGGTAAACTATAAAAGAAGGGTCGAAAAATTGAGAGGTTCGGTCAGTGTGTGGACCGAGCGACGTGAGGCATCGACAACGGCCTAGATGGCCAGGTTTGGGTCTTACAAGTTGGTATACTTGTCATGTCCCCGATCCGGGATATGATCGTTAGGACCGTCCATGGGGATAGGAGACTCACTAATCAGGTCATGTGACCTAAACACAAGTGTGTCAATGCCTTGAAGTAAGGTCAAGGGATTCAGGGAGCTGAGACTTAACCAAAACAAGGAAGAGGTAAGCTGAAGGGAGCTGGACAAGTAATCCGGTAGCTGGATAAGATCCGGATGAAGCTCTACCAGCTAAGTGGAGCTTGGAGGTAGCTCACTCAGGTTAGGTCAGCTCACTGGAGCTGGTGGACTAGCTCACCCAGCTGAGGCAGCTAGCAGTAAGCTCATCTCAGCTGGGAGTAGTGTTAGGGTCTTGGGCAGTTGGGCTAGGTCGGGTCACGGTTGGGTCAGACGGTTGGGTCTTGTGGTCAGGCCATTGAGACAATGGCTTGGACAGTCCCTAGGATCGGTCCAGGACCTTGGCAAAGGGTCCAGACTCCTCCAGGAACTGCTGGTGGACAGTTATAGGCGAAAGGGTGCAAGGAGAGGCAGTTATGGTCGAAGGGATGCGATGGGACCAAAGGTGCCCATTTATTTTACCAAATGGTGTTCCCTTGGCCAAGGCAGTTGTCCAAGACTTCTTCTATATATATGGGACCCTAGGCACGAAAATTGCCATCATTATTCATAGGAAACACAGAGAAAACTCCAGAGAAACAAGAGGAGAAAGGGAAAGAGAGATCAGCCCATAATAAGGCTGATATTGCTTGTTTGGGTGAATCCGGTAAGGATGTTTGTTCAGTGAAGTCTGTGGGTTTGAAGGCACTACAGGACTTCCTTCTTAATCCATAAAATACTCGCAAATAGCCAGGAGAAAAGATAGAAGACCGGAACTCAATTCCAATGGCTGAGACAGCCTTGAAGGCAGATGTGTGTAGAAAGGCAGTTTCATGGGCCACAAAGGGGGAAGTGATGCACGACCCTTGGGTGGTATTTGATCATGTAGTAACACTTCCTAGGCTTCCTATATGTCCTGAGAACACACGCAAATGGTAAGGAGATAAGGGAGAAGGCCGGACTCCACTCTCAAAATACTCGCAAATAGCCAGGAGAAAAGATAGAAGACCGGAACTCAATTCCAAAGGCCAAGACAGCCTTGAAGGCGGATGCAGTGCAGAAACTGGTTTCATGGGAGTTCCATGGATGGTAACTTTGGTGCGACCCTTGATTGGATCTTATCAATACTGTAGGTATGTGATAAGACTTGATTGAGGTGTGCTCTGGAAGATCAAGGCCGCACTTGACAAGGGATGGCACAAGAGCTACAAACATCATTGGTAAGGTAACATGTTTATGATTACTTTCTAGTTATATTGCTGTCTCTTGTGGTGTGGTTAAGGCCAGGTATGGCACGCCCAGTTTACATCTAAGGATCCATGACCCTGAGAGAAGTGGCGGATCATTGCTGATCTAACTCATCCATGTGGGATGATAGTAGATGATATTCATTGGATAGTGATCCATGATGGATCATGGATTGTGTTGGGTTTGATCATGGTGTGAACCATTGATCCGGCCCGTTGAGGAGTCACATGGGAGTCCTAGTATAAGGGGAACCATGGGGAGTGCTAGGTTCAATTCGTTTGGAACCAACATCAAGCAGAGGAGATGAGCAAGGCTGGTACTTGTGGGCATGGACCACAAGTACGGAGCCAGTGTGTTTATACAACGAAGGCCGTGTGTGATCTGATCATGGGAAAGGATAGACGACCTTATCCATAGATGATGGATCAAGGTGTCTGATCTGATTGATCAAAGGATGCACCGGTGGTAAGAGCAGAATTAATCGGTTTCATTGAGACATGGTTCCATGGCCGGTTAGGTAAGTGTGAAGACTCATCAGTTCTGAGTCATGTGGGGTGGTTGGTTGATTGACTTGGGATATGATGGGCATTATTAGTCCATGAGAGGACTTGACTCCAGGGGAGCATACTCCTAAGACATGGAGGCATTGAACAAAGGCCTTGGCCGGTTCAAGAACATAGTCCTTGCCCTTGGCCGGACTGATCATGGCCGATATCTATATGATCTAGGCAGAATTTGGGGAAACCCTTTTGGGAATCTCTTAGTGGTGATTTATCATGAATTATCATAGATTTTAATTAATTTTTGGAGCATGTTTGCTTGAGGTCGTTTTTGTAGCTGAAGACTTCCCAAAGGTACTTGGTCTGTGGGGATGGTTGGCTGAATGACTAAGTACTAAGGGGAAGGGTTTATGCAGGTATAAGAGAGCTGTACGAGTAGACAGGGAGCGGGGAAAAGCTACCTCGCAGCTCGGGCAGCTGGAAAAGAGTAATGGAACCTCAAGTAAAGTGGTTCAGCTCAGCTATCTGGATGAGCTAGCTAAACAGCTAAGTCAGCTGAGTCTGATGAGCTAACAATCTCCGTGGATGTGGCAAAGGTATGATCTAGCAAATACTTGGAAAATTAGTAACTTGCTAAGATGCTGGTAGAATTGTTAGGTGAATGGAACATCTGATTAGTGTGACTTGAACCGTGTCAAGGATCGGTCTATAGAGTGAAATGGTGGTCAAGTGAACTGAACATGTCTTAGACGATCAGACCGGACAAGTACTCGATTGGGTTAGATAAGATTATTTCGCTGTGTATTATTAGTAATGATCTAAGTTAGGAAAGGACTAAGGTAGTCTTTATCTAAGATCTAAGTAAACCCTCGCCGTAAGGGCAAACTATAAAAGAAGGGTTGAAAAATTGAGAGGTTCGGTCATTGTGTGGACCGAGCGATGTGAGGCATCGACCGCGGCCTAGAAGGTCGGGTTTGGGTCTTACAAGTTTGTATCAGAGCATGCTTGATTCTAGGATGGTTGGGTTGTGGTTGTTCACCCACACATCCGGACAAGTGGATGCTGATGGGGTTAATCCACCAGGTTTGTTGCTGACTCAGCTGGAGAAGGTTAACAATGAATCAGGATTTCCTTTAAGTCAGCTCGATCCTACTGAGGTTCGGGTGGTATGAGCTGAGCTGCATCTGAAACAAGAACTAGAGGGGGAAGCTGAATCCGCTCATATTGGGTACCGGTCTGATCCGATCATTGTTGTAAGCAATGGAAGGACTAACCGGTGGATCAGACAGCTGCTCCGGCAGCCAGTGGTCGAGCTGTGCCAGTAGCTGAGGTGGTTGAGATCGATCCACAAGCTAGGGCAGCTCGGAAAGCGGACTACCTGAGTGTGCTGGAGCATATAGCTCGGATGCGAACTAAGCATTTCTCAGATAGTGTGGATCCTTTTGAGACAGATGAGTGGAGGAGCTGATTGGTTTGTAACTTCAACTCAACTCGCTGCTCAAAGTTATATATCTATAACCAAAATTATTTCTGAAAGCTAAGATGACCATGGTTCCTTCCTGGGGTGAGCCAAGTGAGAGTTGAGGTAAGTTAGGGTGTCATGCTTGTGAACGGGGAAGTTCCAAGGTGAACCGGCGTAGCCAAGATGTACTCTCCAAGGGCAAGATCCTAAAGCAGAAGGTTGGCCGATCTAGTTATTTAGAAGTAATAGATGGATTGGAGGGATGGACGCTATGCAAGATCTTTGTATGGGCGACCTGGACAAGGGAAGTAACATGGACCAGAGAGTGACTTAGGTTGAAAGAAACGTGCAGCACTCTCTTGGGGGTTAGTGTTATTCCTTGGTGGCCGTTCAAAACAAGTGAGCATATGCGGTGTTCATGTTGGTCTAAGGGAGACGCTACATGGCTAGTACATTAGTGGGCTTGTGATCAGATGGATCAGCTTGGACTTTGTGTAAGCCAAGGTAGGATTCCTTCAGATGAAGTGAATGGAATGGGTCAATTCCAAGAGGAATTGGAAATACGATGTTAAGTACCTTAGTATGATGAGGTTTGAGGTATACTATAAACACTTTTGTGAGTTGTAAGGATTGTTCACAAAAATGTGATGCTTTAGAGAATGGTATGGGACGTTTTCCAAATGTGTGATCAAACCGAAAATCCTATTCATCTAAGTACTTAATGATAGGTGGTGTGGAAACACACATACTTTTCGATACTGGAGCTACACATAGTTTTGTGAGTCCAGGGATGCTCGAAAAGGGGTTGTTCCAGTTAGGAACAGGGAATTGTCCTGGGGTAGTGAACGCGGCCTGTGGGCAAGTTATGAGTTCACTAGGGTTGATTCAGGACATTCCAGTGGTGATCCAAGACAGGGTCATGCTTGTGGATCTTGTGGTAGTTCCAGTTGGGAACAGGGCATTCTCCTGGGGTAGTGAACGCGGCCGGTGGGCAGTTATGAGTTCACTAGGGGTGATTCAGTACATCCCAGTGGTGATCCAAGACAGGGTCATGCCTGTGGATATTGTGTTAGTCCACCTAAAGAATCATGAGGTGATATTAGGTGTGGACAGGCTTGGAAAGAATCGGGCCACTCTTGACTGTCACTGGGAGCGTGTGCAGTTTGAGAGTGGGTGTGGATCTCCGATCAGGTTCCAAGGTATACGTCCGATCTTTGGATGCTTGGTGGTGTCAGCAATCCATTTTGAGAGGATGCTGAGGAAGGGTTGTGAAGCTTATCTGGCCACAAACGCCACTAAGGAGGTCGTAGGGGGTGGTGACCCGGAGGGAATACCGCTGGTCTGAGAGTTCCATGATGTGTTTAGGTCACTACAGGGCATCCCCCCTGATAGGTCGGACCCCTTCATATTAGAACTGGACCAGGGACGGCCCCATGATCCAAAAGTCCCTACAGAATGGCTCTTGCCGAGATGGTCGAGCAATTGAGGACCAGGTTTGGTGTGCAACCGTCCAGAGAGGGACAAGGGTTGGCATACTCAAATGAGTCCGAATTAGATCAAGTCCAGTGAGGGACGAGGATCACAGTACAACCAAGTCGGAGATTGACCTAGGGTTGGGTTAAAGACGATCGAGTCCAGTGAGGGACAAAGATCGCATTACAACCAAGGACCTATGGTTGGGGTGAGACGGTTTAGTCCCAGAGTGGACCAGAACCGCAATATGATCAAGTCCGCTGAGGGACAAGGATCAGGACACAACCTACTCGGAGATGGACCTATCGTCGGGATGCACGGTCGAGTCCTTGAGTGGACCAGGACCGGAATATGATCATGTCCTAAATGGACCAGGATCGAAATATGACAAAGTCCGGTGATGGACAGAAGTCAAGTTGAGGCGGTTTAGTCTGTTAGAGACTAAGACCACAATTTGGCCAAGCTGGGAATGGCTATGGCTGGTTAAGGAATCATAAACCTTAGTGTCCGGGAAGGACTTAAGATTACAGAACAATCTGTTAGGACTCATGGTAGAGTGAGCGGCCTAAAGATTGGAACATGTTCACTAGGATTTGGCTGGTGCATCGAGTGGCTTGGAGATTAGTTAAATCTGCTGAGGCTCAAAGTACGTAGCATGTTCCTAGGGACTGGAAACGATCTAGTCATTGACTACGATCAAGGAAAGAATAAGAGTTTAAACATGAAAATGTCCAAAAGAAAGACATAGATTTGGTGGATACTAGGACCGCAACCTAGAAAGTTGGGTCTGGTAACACAAGTCACTTGTGGGAGCCATGTTCAGAAGGCAGATAAGACCACTTGGTTCGGATTCAAGAGTGTTCCGTCCAAGTGGGGGAGAATGTTGATATGCTGATCAAAGATGTGATCAGTGTGAAAGAAGAAGGAGGAAGGATGTAATGCGAGTTGGTTAGAAAGAACCAATTGAGCATGTTCCATGTTCATGATGCAAAGAGTTCGGTTGGAACCTTTGTCATGAAATGAGATGTCAGAACCACTGGATTCGAGGATGAATCCATCGTAAGTGGGAGAGACGTGTCATTTCCCCGATCCGGGATATGATCATTAGGATCGTCCATGGGGATAGGAGACTCACTAATCAGGTCATGTGACCTAAACACAAGTGTTTCATGGCCTTGAAGTAAGGTCAAGGGATTCAGGGAGCTGAGACTTAACCAAAACAAGGAAGAGGTACGCTGAAGGGATCTGGACAAGTAATCCGGTAGATGGATAAGATCCAGATGAAGCTCAACCAGCTAAGTGGAGCTTGGAGGTAGCTCACTCAGGTTAGGTCAGCTCACTGGAGCTGGTGGACTAGCTCACCCTAGGATTGGTCCAGGACCTTGTCAAAGGGTCCAGACTCCTCCAGGAACTGCTGGTGGACAGTTATAGGCGAAAGGGTGAAAGGAGAGGCAGTTATGGTCGAAGAGATGCGATGGGACCAAAGGTGCCCATTCTCTTACCAAATGGTGTCCCCTTGGCCAAGGCAGTTGGCCACGCCTTCTTCTATATATATGGGACCCTGGTCACGAAAATTGCCATCATTATTCATAGGAAACACAGAGAAAACTCCAGAGAGACAAGAGGAGAAAGGGAAAGAGAGATCAGCCCATAACAAGGCTGATATTGCTTGTTTGGGTGAATCCGGTAAGGATGTTTGTTCAGTGAAGGCTGTGGGATTTCAGGCACGCCAGGACTTCCTTATTAATCCATAAAACACTCTCAAATAGCCAGGAGAAAATATAGAAGACCGGAACTCAATTCCAATGGCTGAGACAGCCTTGAAGGCAGATGTGTGTAGAAAGGCAGTTTCATAGGCAACAAAGGGGGAAGTGATGCACGACCCTTGGGTGGTATTTGATCATGTATGAACACGCCCTAGGCTTCCTATATGTCCTGAGAACACACGCAAATGGTAAGGAGAGAAGGGAGAAGGCCGGACTCCACTCTCAAAGGCCAAGATAGCCTTGAAGGCGGATGCAGTGCAGAAACTGGTTTCATGGGACTTCCATGGATAGGAACTTTGGGGCGACCCTTGATTGGATCTTATCAATACTGTAGGTATGTGATAAGACTTGATGGAGGTGTGCTCTGGAAGAGCAAGGCCGCACTTGACAAGGGATGGCACAAGATCTACAAACATCATTGGTAAGGTAACATGTTTATGATTACTTTCTAGTTATATTGCTGTCTCTTGTGGTGTGGTTAAGGCCAGGTATGGCACGCCCATTGAAGACCATATATTGTGATGTAAACTAAGGATCCAGGACCCTGAGAGAAGGGGCGGATCATTGCTGATCTAACTCATCCATGTGCGATGATAGTAGATGATATTCATTGGATAGTGATCCATGATGGATCATGGATTGTGTTGGGTTTGATCATGGTGTGAACCATTGATCCGGCCCGTTGAGGAGTCACATGGGAGTCCTAGTATAAGGGGAACCATGGGGAGTGCAAGGTTCAATTCGTTTGGAACCAACAGCAAGCAAAGGAGATGAGCAAGGCTGGTACTTGTGGGCATGGACCACAAGTATGGAGCTAGTGTGTTTATACAACGAAGGCCGTGTGTGATCTGATCATGGGAAAGGATAGACGACCTTATCCATAGATGATGGATCAAGGTGTCTGATCTGATTGATCAAAGGATGCACCGGTGGTAATAGCAGAATTAATCGGTTCCATTGGGACATGGTTCCATGGCCGGTTAGGTAAGTGTGAAGACTCATCAGTTCCGAGTCATGTGGGGTGGTTGGTTGATTGACTTGGGATCTGATGGGCATTATTAGTCCATGAGAGGACTTGACTCCAGGGGAGCATACTCCTAAGACATGGAGGCATTGAACCAAGGCCTTGGCCGGTTCAGGAACATAGTCCTTGCCCTTGGCCGGACTGATCATGGCCGAGATCTATATGATCTAGGACAAATTTGGGGAAACCATTTTGGGAATCTCTTAGTGGTGATTTATCATGAATTATCATAGATTTTAATTAATTTTTGGAGCATGTTTGCTTGAGGTCGTTTTTGTAGCTGAAGACTTCCCAAAGGTACTTGGTCTGTGGGGATGGTTGGCTGAATGACTAAGTACTAAGGGGAAGGGTTTATACAGGTATAAGAGACATGTACGAGTAGACAGGAAACTGGAAAAAGCTACCTCGCAGCTCGGACAGCTGGAAAAAAGTAATGGAACCTCAAGTGAAGTGGTTCAGCTCAGCTAGCTGGATGAGCTAGCTAAACAGCTAAGCCAGCTGGGTCCGATGAGTTAACAAGCTCCGTGCATGTGGCAAAGGTATGAGTTAAATCCTTCCAGTCACTATGGATAAGGCTGATCATATCAGGCTATCAATACGTGTGGGTCGATTTTTCATGGCCTCATGGACCAGTCTTGACAGTCCTTGGTCCTTCCAGGCAATACAGATGGCTGATCGTATCAGCCTATCAGTATGTATGGGTCATTTTTCATGTACTGATGATATTAGTCCGAACAGTCCATGGTCTGTTGAGTTAAATCCTTCCATTCAGTACGGTTAACGGTTATCATATCAGCCTATACGTATGGGTCAATTTTTTCACGGTCTAATGGACCAATCTGGACAGTCCTTGGTCCTTCCAAGCAGTACAGATGGCTGATTGTATCAGCCTATCAGTATGTATGTGTTATTTTTCTTGTACTGATGGGACCAGTCCGGACAGTCAGTCCATGGTCCGTTGGGTTAAATACTTCCATTGAGTTTGGATAAGGCTGATCATATCAGACTATTAATACGTATGGGTCAATTTTTCATGGCCTAATGGACCACTCTAGATAGTCCTTGGTCAATCCAGGCAGTACGGATGTCTGATCGTATCAGCCTATCAGTACCTATGGGTCACTTTTCATGTACTGATGGGACCAGTCTGGAAAGTCTATGGTCCGTTGAGTTAAATCCTTCCATTTAGTACGGATAAGGCTGATCATGTCAGCCTATCAGTACGTATGGGTCGATTTTTCATGGCCTGATGGACAAGTCCGGACAGTCCTTGGTCCTTCCACGCAGTCCTAATTATATTGCTGTCTCTTGTGGTGTGGTTAAGGCCAGGTATGGCACGCCCATTGAAGACCATATATTGTAATGTAAACTAAGGATCCAGGACCCTGAGAGAAGGGGCGGATCATTGCTGATCTAACTCATCCATCTGGGATGATAGTAGATGATATTCATTGGATAGTGATCCATGATGGATCATGGATTGTGTTGGGTTTGATCATGGTGTGAACCATTGATCCGGCCCGTTGAGGAGTCACATGGGAGTCCTAGTATAAGGGGAACCATGGGGAGTGCAAGGTTCAATTCGTTTGGAACCAACAGCAAGCAAAGGAGATGAGCAAGGCTGGTACTTGTGGGCATGGACCACAAGTATGGAGCCAGTGTGTTTATACAACGAAGGCCGTGTGTGATCTGATCATGGGAAAGGATAGA
>MU107195.1:32106-62355 GCA_012274485.2 Sinapis alba | reverse complement strand
GACTCACGAATTAAAGGACCTCAAGCTCCAGGTATAATAATATCAACACATCCTATGTTTGTGGCGCCTGAGTATAAAGAAACTATTTTCCAGCTATGTATGTAACTACTTTACTTTGACGTTTTGACAACAGATGTTGAAGAAAGAAGAAAACATAAACCGGCTTGAAAGAAATCTCGAGGAAGCTGCGAAAGACATAGCAAGCTTGAAAACAGTATTACCAAAAGTGTCTGATGAAAGAGACCAAGTATGGAGAGAGTTAAGACAATGCTGTGAGAAGAACATGTTGTTGAGCTCAGAGAACGAGACTTTGAGAGGGACTATAGATAGATTGGAGGAGAAAGTGTTAGAGAAAGAAGGAGAGATCACAATACTACAAGACACAATCGGAAGCAAGCATCTCAACATCTTCTCAAGTCCTGATTTCTAGTTAGTATTAAGATGAGTCTTTTCTGTTGTCTTCTGGGATTTTTTTTTTTTTTTCCTTTACACCTGTATCATCATTTTCGATGATGATTAGTCATTCTTTGGGGTTTATAGATATGATTTGTTCATCCTTTTTTTTTTTTGCTTTTGCCTTTTGGATTTGCTTATCTCAAAGATACAAGAAACGAAGCCAGTGAGATATTATATCAAAGATTTGTTTTATATTATATCAGGAAAGGATTGAAAAAGCATCTACATGACACATGCAACAACTGTTCTTTTTCATTATCTCAGAGTTCATGAGACCAAGCAAGTCTGCAACTAGCATGAAACTGCACCTGACCTGCTTGCTTTCTCCTTCATTGCCCGTAAGTTTGTGCTTGCTGCATCAGTAAAAACTCAGTGCGCGGCAAGCTGAGGAGCAACGTGAGATTATACGAAACCAACCAAACCAAGCTGAGTATGATCGCAGTGCCCAGAGTTGAAAACAGAACTAAAGCATTATAAGAGTCTCTTATAGTTCCTTGTTCAAGAAGAGATGTAAACGTTGCTGGGCGAGTCTTCCATTACTGAATGCAAAAGCCAGAAAAAGCAATTTCGCTACTTCTTCATATAAACAACTAAAGACCATATAGAGAGACCTGCAGATACATAGAGCAACCCAATACCGGGCAGTAATAGCCTCTCAGAACTCTTTCAAAGTTTTCTTGGAACTTCCGTTGATTCATTCTATTATATTTATTATGATGTGTTATTGGTTTCATGTGTTAGTGGATTAAAACTTGTGAAACAAAGAGGTCCTATCTTCTGTCACACAAAACTTGAAACACAATGAGCAAGTCCTATTCAGAACACAATGATGGTTGGTACAAAAACATGGATCTAATAATATGTTACACCTTCACCATTTATAACCTCTCCAATACGATACGCAACATAGTCTCCACTCTTGGCTTCTCCAAGTATCCTCGAAGCCGCCTCTGGACTAACCACCAGAACCATCCCTATTCCCAGGTTAAACGTCCTTCTCATCTCACTGTCTTCTATTCTCCCAGACTTTAATAACACCAACAATCAAAACATTTCAAGCACAATACATTAGTAAAGAGTTATCTTGAATGATGCATGTTTTCTCATTACCTGTTGGATCCATTTGAACAATGGTGGAAGTTCCCAAGCATCAGTGTGAATAACAGCACCTAAACCATCAGGGAAGACACGAGGGATGTTGTCTGTGAAACCTCCACCTGTTATATGAGCTATACCTTTCACTCCTCCTCTGCTGATTATGTCAAGTACCTGTAAAAATATAGAGAGAAAGAGTTGGTAACATGTATGATCAACTTTTTGTTGACAAAAGAAAAAAACTCAACCTGCTTCACATATATAGTAGTGGGTGCCATTAAAGCTTCACCAAGCGTAGTTGATCCACCAGGAAGCTCATCTTTTAGCGAAAGACCGCTTCGTGCCACCACCCTGCAAACAATTGTGGTCTTTTAGTTGTAAGTAACTGAGTGTAGCCAATAAATGTACACTAATGACTTACTTTCTTACTAAAGAGAAACCATTGGAATGAACACCACTAGATGGGAGGCCAATAAGAACATCTCCAGCAACTATGTTCTTCCCGTTTATAACAGAGTCTTTCTTCACTATCCCAACTGCAAACCCACTGAGATCATACTCTCCCTCTGCGTAAAAGTCTGGCATCTCCGCAGTCTAAAACAACCCAAGATTATGGAACAAACCATGCATAAACTAAGCTATGACTTGGGTTCTAAATGTTGAAACATACCTCTCCTCCTAAGAGAGCACAGTCTGATTGTCCACAACCATCAACAATCCCTTTAATAACCTGGAAACAGTAGCATATACACTCTTCATGAGTATCATCAAGTCCTAAAAGCAAAAGATGAAAGCAACCCATACCTTCTCCGCAAGGTCTACATCAAGACGACTAGTAGCAAAGTAATCCAGGAAGAAGAGAGGCTTAGCACCAGAAGTAACAATATCATTCACACTCATAGCAACCTGCAAACAAAGAACAAAAAAAGATGAGCGTCTTTGGAGGATAAACAAGACAGATTATTGATTGTGTTTTTACCAAGTCGATTCCAATGGTGTGATGGATCCCAGTCTCAAAGGCCAACTTAAGCTTAGTCCCTACACCATCCGTACCAGCCACAAGAAAAGAATCACCTGCTCCTCCCAAAACCAAACCCAAATCATAAAAACGAAAACTTTATAAACATTCTCAGGAAAGTTTGCAGCTTTCTTATATGTGTGTGTACCTAATGGGAAGAGACCACCGAAGCCGCCGATTCCAGGAGCCATCTTAGCGATTCTTCTAACGAGCTCTGTTCCAGCATCGATGTCTACACCGGAGCCTTTGTAACTGAGACTCTCGGTGTTGTCATCTTTCGTGGACATGGATAGAGCCCTTGTTGTTATCGTCTTCTGAGGAAAGCTGACGGAGAGAGGGTTCCGAGATGGTGAGATTGAGGAGAAAAGGTGGCGGTTGATGGAACCGGAGGAGGAGAAGCAGGAAGAAGAAGACTGCAAAAGCCGAGCTTCCATGGCTTAAACAATGCAACAAGAGTAGAGTAACTGAGATTGGGGCGAAGCCGGGAAGGGACTGGGCAGAGAGTTTGTGTCTGAACGAGAGAGAGAGAAGAAAACCAAAAGTAAATTAAAAATATAAAAGTTTTAAAACCCTAATAACACACCCATAACTTGTTTTTTTTTAACACGATTAACACCTGAACCTGAAAGAGCAAACAAATATTAGAATCATTCTTCCATTTTGATGAAAATTTATATTAAAAATATAAATAGGTAAAAGATCATTAACTAGAATAAATAAGGGAAATGATAAATTGCTTTGTGACTTATTGGAAGCTATAAATAATTTAGAAAATTATGTATATTACGTATTTTGAGAGACTATAACTCAGTGTGCACTTGTTCATGATTATGACTGGTTTACAAATTATTTTTCAATTTAACATTTTAGACAAAAAAACTAGTCTTAATGCCTATGGCTTTATGAAAAAGTTATAACTTATGAATAAGGTCCATATTCTTTTTTTTTTTTGTCAGAAAGGTCCATATTCAAAATGCAATATACATGGTTGAATCATAGTTGGATCCCCTACCATGTTCTCAGTTTATCTCTTTTGACCACCAACTTTGATGATGATGATTCAATATTGGTGAAAGTTACTTTGAATACTCAAAGCAGTATCAATAGAAGAAAGTGAATGACATTGCAACTATTCGCTTATGCAACACATTCTTTTCCTCCTTTTGATTGTTCATTGTGAGTTCCTCTCTTACCAAACCACTTCAAGAAAAACATTAAACCGTTCAATATGATTCTCATGAATAACCTTAAAGAGACACAGGGGTTCCAGCGAAACACACAGTTTGCAAATAAAGAACATACATATATATCACGTACACAAACCAACACTCACTCTCAGAAGCTGCATTTTATTAGCAACACTAAATCAATCCCTCCCTTCATCTTCATTTGCTCCATCCCTCACATTCCTACAACACAAAAACAAAACCCATCAAACACTATCAAGCTTTTTCCCCTTTTTTTTCAATTTCAAACTAATAATAAAAGCCTTGAAAAGGTTTTACCTCCAAGAGGATGTCATGTTCCTGGTTTTCCTATCAAGCTGAAGATTTTCAAGTGCCGCTGAAGCTCTCATCACCTCTTCATGCGCATCTTGATTACCGTGTCTCCAGTTGATTTCATCTTTTCTGTAATTAGTCCCACCTCTTCTATCTGACAAAATCATTTGGTATACGACATCAAGAAACATAACATATTAGTTCTCAAGTAAATAGGGGAATGATGATGACTCACCTGATCCTTGGGATCCAGAACCCGTCCTGCACATTAATCAAACACCAAACAACCAAGAAAGACTGACTCAGATAATGCAAAGATGTAATTGATTTGGCATAACATGGTGTAGGGAGATGTCAGATGTGTACCTTCGTAGAGGAGGTAAGTTGTCAGAAGCAGATGATCTGCGAGGAGGATTCCTAGAATCAAGGCTTGATGAAGACTCGGATTCTGACTCTCTCCTTGAGTTACCACCTATGGTCTGTGTCATGCTCTGTTAAAAAAATAAAAATAATAATGTTGATCATTAAACCTGGGGACAAAGCAAGACCAATGATAAAAAGTTGTACAGTAAAAACATGATCCTTAGATGTGTAGTCATGGACCTCTCAAGTCAAGACTTTCACTTTCTAACTAAGACACCTTTAAAAGGTTATTTACATGGAAAGAGGTCAGGTATTAGTACAAATTTGAGCTTTCCCTAGAGGTGGTGTTTGTAAAACTTGAATGTCACCAATAGAATAAAAACTGAAGACAACATATTTAGATTGTTAAATTGACTTCTTTTAAAAACATATATTCACAGGAGTAAAGAAAAAGAAGATACCTCGAACTTCAAGAATCCTTCAAGAACATCGAGAAGGAGCGGTGCGCTATCTCCATTTCTGTTGAGCTCATAACCATGGTTGCTACTAAAGTCGCTTAATTCAGACTTCCAAGAGTCCTTTTGCTGTGCACAATGCAGATCAGTAAGAAGCAAAGTTTTAGGTTCATCTACAATCTACTGAACTAGACAATTAAAAAAAAAATAAGAGAAGCAATTACTTGATTACCAAATTGCATTCGGGTTGATACACTTTGAGCGTGTGATCGAGTTGCGCCCACTCCAAGTACTCACAAACTAACGCACATAGCAACCTACCTGCATAACATTCAACACTTCAAAGTGAGGACCTCACAATCTCAATGTTCATATTCACTTATGAATCAAACTCAAATTGCAAACCTAGACAGGCTATTCTAATCAAACCATCACAAGGAAGTCTAAAAACCAGTGAGATGTGATGCGAAGATTACACAGCAGCCTAACAGTATGAAAGCCACGTAACAAAGACCTGAGGGAAGAGCATGAAGCTGCCTTGCACGATCATTACAGCTTCCCAACAAAGCTGGAGGCAGACCTTCGTTGTTCTCAATCACTCGATCCTCTTCTTCAATTGCCTCAAACACACTCGCTCTTAGCTCAGCCTGCCATAGCAACCCAAACTATATAAGCTTCTCTCCTCTCAAAAGTTACATACTTTGCATTTCACATCAAAGAAACTGATAACTGTGAATCAATCAAGGAATCTATATGCATTATACATAAACAACATCAGTCACATTCAAACCCCTAACCAAGGATCTGAACCCAGAAACCCTAGAACAGCATAATTGGGTTTTCTTCTTCTATCTAAGCTGAAAGGTTGAAACTTTGAGATCTATCATCTCTATAGTTACCCGGATCTTAGCGAGAACACCCTTCTTCTCCAGGGTTCGAGTGACTAAGGTCTTGAGATCCATCATCTCTCTAGTGTAATCGTCCATCGTTCCACCCCCAAATCAAAATCGAAAGTTTGGATTTTGAGGAATTGGGTTTTCCGTCGTTGAGGATTTGAAGATGTTCGCCGTCCGGAGATGGGTAAGGTGTTGCGCGATTTTAACGAGAATGTGAGGAAGAAACGAAGGAAAAAAACACATCTTGCAAGCATTTTTCTACTTTCCTGAAATACCCCCATAAATATGGGTTATTTCCACTCTGGTTCAAATATTTAAATTTGAAACTATTTCCCCCCCCCCCCCTTTCCCCCATTAATGTGAATATTTGTTTTTTACTTTTCTTTTTTTGATTTAGATGAAAATTGTGATGATATTCAGGGGCAATTCTAGAAAATTATTTTTACTAGAATCAGTTATTATATATATATATAATTATAATTAATACTAGTATATACAATACAAAGTGTTGAATAATTGTTGATATTACAAGCTTAAATAAATTTTAAGTTAATATTTATATGTTTTCTGTAAATACAAAAAGCAAATAACAAAATTAAAATTTTTAAAAAATATGAATATAATTGATTTTTATAAATGGTAATATTCTATAATTTACAAGTAAAGATTCATATAAATGAATTAAATGTTTATGCTTATTTATTAATGAAGTAGTTGAAACTATTTATTAAATGAACAATTAGTATTATTCTACTTTTATATTCTTTCCATTTATAATACTTAATCTTTCAGAGAAATCTTTTTATTTCAAATTAGATGATTTTTTTGATTTTCTATATAAAATTTATTAAAAACTAATGTTATATGACCAATGATATTATACCTTCTATTTATTGTTGGTTGCATTATGTTAGTTAAATAATTAGTAGTGTTTTTGTTTAGAAAATATAACAAAAATCTCTATCATTTCTTTTGCTGAAAGTAAAACAAAAATGTGTTTATACAAAATCTGAAAACTTTGTATGTTAATGCTACTATATTCCAGTCTGTACATGTTGTGCCTGAGGTATCTAATTCTAATTCTAATCCATTATGTTTTTGCTTCTTTCGTGAATGTGAATGATGATATTAGTAATGAGACCAACTCATACTCAAAAGCTAAGTTAAAAGTGAAAAATTGCCTATATATTTATATATTTTCCAAAGACTTTGTCATCACATAATGTGAGATTTTTAGACCTCTTGAGATGTGGTTGGAAACAGTCATGTGAAAACAACTTAAATCTAACATTTCAAAAATACTATAACAATATGAACCATTTTTACAGGTTACATAGTTAGGCAATTATTTATGTGGGAAAACATATGTTTGGCCAAACTTGATTTTGATAGGATATTAGTAATAGATCTAACTCATATCCAAAGCTAACTCAATAATGGAGAATTATCCATACACTTATGTATTGTCCAAAGGCTTGATCACCACACAAGATGTGAAAGATGATTTAAACATGGAAGAGAATGAAGACTTGGATGAAGGAAACAAGATTAATACATTGGATGTATGGGAAGGTTGGAAACATAAACCTTGGAGGGAGACTTTTAGACTGTGGCCCGAAGTCACGACTCATGAGTAGAGAGGCCGTTTAAATACTCCTAAAAGGTTCAAAACTGTATGACACAGCTTGTATATTTGTCTTTTAAATTTTAAAAAACTCTGTTTGTTGAAAGTGAAACAAAGCTCAAATTAATATAATTGAACTTGTAAAAAATAAAGTAAGAGTATATATAACACGTGCAATCAATTAGCCAAATTAGGAATCAAATTCAACAAAACACTTCCTGTGCCCAAGAAACGTGTTTTTAGAAAACAAAACGATGAAGACGCATTACGTCACAAATATACACAAATGTGGAGATATATGTGTGTGTATGAAGTGCATGTATAAGAAATTAAGGATATTTTTTAAAAGAAAAATTACTTCTATTCCTTTTCATCTCTTATAAAATGCGCTTTGTTCGTTTCTGAAAAAGCTAAAACCATCTCAAATAGTTTATTTTGTTTTATACTTCAAAATAGAATATTCTATAATATAGTTGAATTCTATTTTGATAGTACTCTATTTTAGAGTGAAAAAATTGAATAATGAACAAAAAAAAAGTACTTTGTTTATTGAGTAAACATATTTTTATTCTATTATAGACAAAAATAAAATATCAATAGAATATTTTTATTATAAATTCTAATTTAAAGTGAAAAATAGAGTAAAGTTAAAGATGCCTTAAAGACACATATATGAATGTATATAGGTATATACATACATGATACATTTGTTTGAACTTCTTCCCTTTCTTAACATATTTATATTGGAACAGATCTTGTTCTGATCATAATCAAGAAACATTGGTTTTAGAATCCCACATTTTTAAAGTTACTACGTATATATATATATATATATATACCTGTTCCTAAATTATTTAATGTTTTTTTTAATAAGTAAAATCTTTACTAAATTATTCAAGGACTTTATAATTTTAGGATCAGTTGTTAAATTTTCTAGGCATCGAATTTAAAATCGATTGATAATTAATGAATTAATCCAAACCACTTATATATTAATTAAGTCTTTTTCTATATTTAATATTAATTTTTTTTCTTCAATATCTAGCGAAAAAAAGAAAGAAAAAGGTGGACTGCTTTTGGTATGTCCAATTAAAAAACAAACAAAACATTTTAGTAGTTGCGGAGTTTGAAACCAGGTTATCAAGAGATTGCACTAACACATAACCACTGCACTAAAGACACATTAAATATTGTAGAAAGTATTTATAAAATTGACGATTGGAAGCCAATGCTTTTTTGCTTCCTCTTAGAGCTTGTAATGCTAATACCTTCTCTCATAACCTTCCGAGATGATGTTCCTTTTCTAGTTATCTCAGTGAAAGTAAAATTTTTTTACACCATTAATTAATGGGATGCTCAAACCATTTTTCAGATTTGGCTAATGAATTAGGGTGTATACTTGTTCTGATATCATGTTATTGTGAATTATTTTCTAATAAATCACCTTTTTAACTATTCCAATTCAAGCATGTCTCACTTTAAAGTTCTCTATAAATGTGTGACAAAAAAAAAACATATTTTAATAATATAATTAACAAAATCAGTTTTATTAAACCTGTCAATCGTATATAAAAATTGGGATGGATGTTACACGACATTTTCTCGTTAATTAAATGGATACAAAAGTGGAGACTCAGCTTTAAAATTGTATTACTTTGTTTGGACGTAAGAACCAGCTTTGGCTTCCAGAAACGAGGTAGGTAAGTCACCACGTCCCCCAAAACTGTTCCCACGTTATTAAAAATTTAAAACCATATGTGTCAAATACTAAACCGGAAAACGTTTAAACCAAAATTTATTATTTTTGTAGATTGACCAAAAACATTAATTATCATAAAGCAACAAGGTTGAATTGAATCATCAATTATTTAACCTTATAACGTGCTTCATGCGTTTCCACTCGATCGTTTCTCTATATATCACCCTTTATAGATATCTTTCCCTACCCAAAAAAACTGCTAGAGATTAATAAATGCTCGGAATGGACGTACAGCTCGAAGCGGAATGGTGTTTATTAGCTTAGCAGTATTATGTGCTAAGTTCAACCGTAGCAGTAAAACTTAGAAACACATGTCCACAACGTTAACCAATTAAATTAACAACCATCACTAGTATAATTTTATCGTCGAATCTCAGAGGCAGTTCAAAATAACAGTAGTGAGTATTGTTTTTCTATTTGGGTGTATGGAGTCAGAAAAAGGAATTATCGATTATAAAGTGTCAAAAATCGTTTTTGTATATACTTAATTAATTTGTATGTGTCACAGGATCATTACCCTCAGTCTCTTAACCGGGTTTTAATTCATGATTTGACATTTTTTTGTTTTTGTTTTTTACACTTTTCGGTTAAGAGACGGCTCTTATATCTCTTATTTAAGAGATGGTTTTTAGCTTTTTTTAGTTTTTAAGCTAAGAATTATCTTTTATCCAAAGCTAAAAATCTCAATTAAGAGATCGGGGATAATAATGACCTCAGTAATAGCATACGTGAGACATAATAGAAGAAAAATATTTCAAGTTTGGTAGACTTTTAAGTTTGGAGATGACTTCAAAAACGATTATGATCATGGTGAACTCAAAATGATTAAGGCAATTAAGTTGATTGTACATTGCAAGTTACTATATAAAGAATGTAAGAAAAATATACCTGAGTATTATTTAGTCTTACCAAATAAGGAAAGGGCAGATTCCTTAAAAAAAAGCTTTTCTTGCAAATCTGGATGAACGGCTGAGAGTTGTAACCCAAGTTATCATCAAATCTATCAATAACTATTAATGAGATATACAGATTTGGAGTGATTTGTGAGTGGTTGAATACGTGACAATCGACCTCCCCCATTGTCCTTCTGTCTCCATTAAGGTTTTTCTCTCTTACTCTAAATAAAATATATAAATGGTAGTTGGCATATCGGATCCACCCTTGATTTTGGGCCCCAACGTGTAAACATCACAAAACATATATCAATAGTTTATGTTGTGGTCTATATTATCTTTCTGTTCCTCCAATAATTGCTTGAAATTGAAGATGCAAAATCTTATTACTAAAAGAGATTGGGGAAGTAAAATGTAAGGGTGATTAGAATTTTTTTTTAATTTGATTATCATAGAAGTTTAGGACCTTAGACCCATAACCTATTATAGGTCCAAAATTAACGTTTAAAAACTCTGATTTAAAGAATAATCATTCGTGGCAAATGTGATTTGATTCACACCAACTCTCTTTTACTATCAACAGGCTACCAATACCTTAGTAGATTATAAAATTTTAAATTATATATTACTTTATTTGTTATAGATTGTAAATTTATAGGGCTTAACACATATAATAATTTAATGCATATCAAATTTTCAAGAGATTATATACCCTCATTTGAGAAAATTCATTAATAAACATATTCATCTCAGTTTTAGATTAGTTATCAATTTCAGGTTTTTCTTTATATATAATAGTATTCTAAAATAGTTTAGCTTTGTTTTTAAATAAAAAATCGCTTAGAAAACAGTTTTAAAAAATCGCTTAGAAAAACTTCTTACGATACATTTTGTTTAAAAAATCGCTTAGAAAAACTTGACATTTTGTTTTATTGTTATCCAAGTCCCAACAATTTTTTATTAACTTGATTTATTCTCAAGCTAGCTGATTTTTCTTATATTTATACTTTTTATAACAATAACAATTCAAAATATAGTACTAATAGATTGTAATGGAGAAAGAAAAATGGGATTCAGCACACCAAATAGTTTTAGTTTCTTGAAAGAAAAGATAAAGTCTATGATATTTTTTGCTCATCTGTCTAATTTACTAGCTATATTATTTTTTGTGGATCTTGGTCTCATTTTCAGAAAAAGAGCTGATTTTGACGAAAAAGGATAGAAAAGGATGGTCCCGATTCTCAATGACGCAGAGAAACAAAATCACATGTGCCATTATTTTACACGTTGTAGCCTTGTAGGTAGGTATGTACGACGAGATCGATCCAAGAATCCAAAGTACAAAATATGTGACTGGCCGTTAGATTTTTTCACATATTTTATACGTCGGAATCATACAAGGGACCTATCAATAATTGCTGTCGCTAAATGCCAAAATTATATGAATTATAGAAAAATTATAACCTAATTATTACTCAGGAACGGTGATGGTTAGGTCGGTAGATAAAGCCGAGTACATATGTGGACGGTTGATTTTGTTATTAACATGCATGTGCTGAAGCGAAATTGTTGAATTCTACATATCGTAGGTTAAAAATAGAAAAATATCTTATTCTTTTATCATGATTTACAAAATTAAAAATCCAAAAAATCCAACTTTTTTTTAAAGAAAGGGCTAAAAAAATACAAGGTTTCAATATAAAATTTCGTTTTATGCAGCGCCAATCTGCTAGAGATAGGATTTGACGACATGTTGACATGTTTAGCGCTACTAATTACATACTATGAATGTATGTTAATTAGGTATTGCTAGATACATATGTGATCATTGTGTAACATGTCACTAAACTAAACACATATGACTGAAAGTCGCTTATATATGGTCTATAGCTAAAAAAGCCAACTTTGCTATTGTTATGAACATCAAGTAGCTAGAACAAAGATCAAGTAGTTAACTAGGCGTTAGTGGTCGGATGGTATATAGCGGCCCATAATAACTTTAAGGGTCGCGGGTTTAAATTCGTTGTCTTTAGAGTATCCTAATGGGTGGTCAAGCAATAAAGATATCTAATTCCTCTTGCGAGTAACCGGATGTGACTGACGTTGATGATCAGATCTCTGAGAATTAGTCGGTCGAGTCACGGTCCGCCAAATATCCCAGATTAAAAAAAAAAAAAAAAGAAGATCAAGTAGTTCAAAAACCACTGCATAATTTACATACACCAAAATAAACTAAGTGAATTATTTGGATTAAGATCTAGCCTGGTCGATATATTAATACCCACGTAGTTGATTCTAATTAAATGAAGAGAACGAATTGTTCAGTATGCATTTCCTTTTGGGTTTTAAACTAACATACACCAAAAATAAAACTAATTAACATATAATTTTGCTAGTAGGATGTGGAAAATGTCTGAAAATGACTTTTTGTAATTACTTTGATAATTGATGATACGATCTTATTTTCTATTATTTCCCTTTCTTTTGTCAACTACAGGCTATCGTTTTTAATAACGTACACTTGGCAATTAAGCAGCTATATATAATCTTACATACAATTCTATATTTAATCAAGCATGCACTAACAATTTTTTGGCGATAGAAACCATAATGTTTGAAAGAATTAGATGAACATAGAAAATGCTCTTCAAGCAATAACAATATAATACATTCTTTAAGGTTTGACTTTAGGTTTTATTGATATTAAAACATCAATATACATTTCCTAAAACTCTACATGGTTGCCTTTTATGTTTTAAACTTGATGATGAACTGATCAAAGCTTAGAAGATGTAAAATAAGAAAACCAAGTAGCAATATTTTACAGAAATTAAAGAGTACTTCGTGACATATACGGCTGTACCTATAAGGCTAAAACATAGTATTCCCCATGTTTTTAATTTTCCTATATAATTAGTGTTTTAGGGCTGATTTATTATGATATTACAATTAAGAAAAATATTAAATAGATAGTTTTACATATGAAAATTTTATTTTATTTTGTGAGAATCCACATCTAACTGCATCACCCGGAATAGTCTATAATTTTTTTTATATTTTACTGGTTTTAATTACATCATGTTGAATATCTCATCAAATTTTTTCCTCCATTAGTTTGTATAATTGTTTGTCGGAATTAGAAATTCGGATGGTATATAGGCATTAGATGAGTATAGTTTACTTGATAGAGTTTTTAAATGAAAATATTCTAAATAAATAAAGCATTTTTACATCATACTAACGCCTACAGTTGACAACATTAAAACTCATCGTACTTCTTCTAATTAACAAAAAAGAAAACTAATACACTATTAGATACATCAGCAAGACAAGTACATTTATATTATTATTGTTAATAAATAATTACAAAAATGGGAAAAAATTTGAAAAGGTAAACGAAAGGCAGGTGTATCCAATGCAACCTTCACAGTGAACACGTCCCACGTTCTTTTTTTTCTTTCCTCTTTAAGATCCCTCTCTCTCCCCCCATCTTGCCACTTATCCCCTCTCTCTCTCTCTCTCTCTTGCCTAAAAAGAAAAACCACATACGACGCCGTTAGAACACGACCATGTTGAATCTCAGTCTTGGAATCTTCTCTAACAATCAAGAAAATCAAGATCGTAAAGTACCATTAACCTCAAGTGCCGGTGAAGAATCTTATAACCTCTCTTCCTCATCATCATCCACCGACAAACGTTTCATCACCTTTGGTATACTCAAACGCGACGATGATGATGTTGTTCCTCCTCCTCCTCCTCATAAAGAAACCGGAGGAGGTATTGAATTCTCTGGAGAAGACAGTCACTGGTTGAATCTGTCGTCGTTACAGAGGAGTAAAGAGCAAATAGTGAAGAAGAGTAGAAGAGGACCAAGGTCACGTAGCTCCCACTATCGTGGCGTCACTTTTTACCGCCGCACCGGTCGTTGGGAATCTCATATTTGGTACTAACCAAACTAGAATTATTTTTTGTTTTTTTTAATAATCAATCAATACAGTTATTTTCAGTGAGGAGAAAATTAAATAATTATTACTAGTATTTAAAAACATTTACCAGTTTTTCTATAAAAAAAATAATTTCATCATTTCACATTTATTTATTTATAAATTAAAATTCATTCGTCTAATATTATAACTTTTTATTCATACAAAGATCCATGCTCTTTCCTAATTTTTTAATAGTTACTTCCTCTTTGTTCATTTTAGTAATGTTTTAATCTATTTTATTATTTTTTTAATAATCAATCGAAACCTAATTTTTGTTTTTGGTGATTTATAGGGATTGCGGAAAGCAAGTTTATTTGGGTAAGTATGATCAATCTTTTAATGATTGGTCGTTTTAATTGCATGTGTCTGTCTATATATAGACACAAATGATGAATTTCTAATTATCATATTTTGTTAATCGTTTACTTATTAACCTAACCTTCTTTTTAAAAAAAATGTTTTGTCTCAACAGGCGGGTTTGATACTGCCTACGCAGCAGCAAGGTACGAGAAAAATTGATATACATACATAGACACAATATACATATATTATTATTTGTGACATCATTCCTATTTTTAGTATGGTTTAGTTTTGTCAACATATACACATTATAGACTTATATTATATTAAGGATATTTAAAGAAACATTAGTTGGTTATTAATAAACGAATATGCATATATACCAGGGCGTACGACCGAGCTGCAATCAAATTCCGTGGTCTCGACGCAGATATCAACTTCGTCGTGGATGATTACAGACAAGATATGGATAAGGTTAAACATATAATAGTCTATTTCATGTATAAACATGTGATTAATAGACTAATAGTCCCTTGAAATATATGAAACTGAACTATTTATGTGTATTTTTGCTTTTCGTTTGTCGAATTAATTATGGATTACAAATTCTCAATTGCATACAGATGAAGAATTTAAATAAAGTGGAGTTCGTGCAAACACTTAGGCGAGAGAGTGCGAGTTTTGGAAGAGGAAGTTCCAAATACAAAGGGTTGACTCTTAAAAAATGCACACAATTCAAAACCCATCATGATCAGATTCATCTCTTTCAAAACAGGTACCAATAGTCTTATCTAATCTCATTTTGGAAACACTTCCCTGATCTGTAATATAATCATACTTTTGTAAATTCTTAATTAACAAGTTTAAAAGTGAAATAGTTGTCTGATTACATATACAAATATTCGTCAATCACTAATCTTCTGTTCACCCACCCATACTCCATATTTGTTTACCATTCAAAGCCTATCTCTCACTTTTTGTGAGAAAAGTATTTAGTTACTATATTTTCACAGTTATTTTTTTCAGTTTGACTCAATCAGCATATTAAGTCACATTTCTTTAGATTTTTGTTCATCTTATAAGCTTCACATATGATTAGATGAACACCATTATTAACACACAAAAAAGAAGAAACCACAGACTTAATATTATGTTGTAAATTGTATTGAGATATTATATACATGTGTGAAATGTTCACAGGGGATGGGATGCAGCAGCAATCAAATACAATGAGTTGGGAAAAGGAGTCATGAAGTTTGATGCCCATATTAAAGGTAATTCATAAATATGGGTCACAAAATGTTTACATCTATTCTAAGGTTAATTATTAAATTTAAGTGAAAATTACAAATTTATACAACACTAACCACATATTTCACATTAGATCAACCAAGCTAAACCTTTTTGCCTTTGTCTTTAAGCAACTCAAAATAGTAAAGAACAATAGATCTCCATTCATATATGATTCATTAACATTTTCTTTCTTAATTTCCAGGAAATGCTCACAGCGGTCTTGAACTAAGTCTTGGTATTTCATCATCATCTGAAAATATAAAGTTGACAACAAGCGACTACTATAAAGGTATGAACCAATCCACGATGGGTTTGTTAGGTGAGCAATCATCGATCTATTTACCGATGACGACCACCATGAACCCTTTGAAGAGAGTTGCAGCATCATCAGGATTCCCTTTTATCACCATGACCACTTCCTCTTCATCCATGTCCACTTGTTTTGATCCATAAGGATTGATTTACGCCCTTTATTTTTAACTATTTATATATATATTATTTTTTTGTATATCGACCATAAGGTTGATTCTTTTCCTTATTGGGAGAGAAATATTGAAAGCATTGTGCTAACTTGTACACCATTATGTGCCAAACTTCGTGAGAAGATGGGTTATAAGAAAGCTATAATGTAAATATGAATTTTAACGAGTGGTTCAATGGTCTTAACAAGTACTATGTCATCTTTTTTGTTAGTCGTGTCTTGTTTTATACTAAAGAATATATTAGATGATTGAAGATGAGAAAATCCAGAGAGATGATGACGATAGAGAAGGTTGTTAGAAATGTATGAATATGTATTATTCAGCTTAGCTGTAAAATGTACATATGGTCTTTTATTTATACTAACTCTAGACCCGGTTAACTTACAATTACAATACCGATTTATAACTCTAATACCCTCATTGAAGATGGAATGAAAAAATGGTAAAGATTCATTTTGAGATCAACTGATGAAACATAGCAGTTTGCACAGCTTTGGTGAATATGTCTGCAAGCTGATGTGCAGACTTCACGTGCATAGTCCTCAAGAATCCATTATGCAACCGTTTTCTAATCACATAACAATTGATCTCTATGTTTCGTTTGTTCATGATAAACATGATTAGAAGCTATGTGCAAATCCAACTGATTGTCACAGAACAATGTCGTTGGACCAGTAAGAGGACAATGCATGTATATGAGAAACGAGACTAACCAAATGAGCTCACATGTTGTGTCTGCCATCAAACGATACTCAACCTCCTAACTGCTACGAGAAACTGTAGGTTGTTTTTTCGCATGCCAAGAAATGAGAGATTCTCCTAAAAACACACCATATCCTGTAAATCTGACCAAGATGCCCAATCAACATACATATTGCAGTTAAACTGATTGATGAAGAAGTCGGATATAAGAGGCCTTGACTAATAATAACCATCTAATAATAATAAAACTATTATCTAAATAATAATAAATTAAATTATGTATGTTAAAAAATAAATAATAAATTCCAATTTTTTTAAAAAACAAATCATTTTCTGTAATGTTTGAATTTAGAAGATCAATTACTAGTATTTATATTAGTAGATTATTTACTAGTATTTATATAAGAAAATAAATAAATTAAATAAATAAATTCAAAATAACTTATGATGACATATAAAAAGACCAACTACTAGTATTTATATAAGTTCAACGTTGGGATTTTCTTTTGTAATGTTTGATTTTTTTCTTTTTCTCATAGCTAATAATTTCTAGTTTTAAATTTATCTAAAAAGTACGAATGTTTTTTTTCCCTTAAAACTTCTACAGCCTAAATAATAGGGATGTAACATTTTGTATCAAAACAAATAGAAAATGATTTTTTTTTGCTGTAACTTTGAAAAAGAAAATTACATTTAGATTGGTAAATTGTTGTTATAACTCTAAATTTTAAAATTAAAGCTACATCATCGTTTGTGTTTCAAAAAAAAAAAAAAAAAGCTACATCATCTTTGATTAGATATTTTATTTTAAAAATAAATAAAGTTAGAGAAGCAAGTTAAAACTCAACCAATCAACCACTTAGTGTAAATATACAATTAGTTTCTTCTCTCTTGATACAAAGCAGTTTTCATAGAGTGCTTGTCGTATAAATGAAATCTTACAAGGAGGGTTTAGTTCTCATACAATGGTAGTAAAGTCAACTCCATGTGTTAGTGCAATAATCGTAGATCAAAGTAAATATCATCTCAATATCATTCCCACTTGTAATAATAATAACACTTGCTCTGTTGCACTACGCACGTCTAGCCTTTGAATGCATAAACTTTCGACATCCTCCAAGTCAACGATGACTCATTTTCCCACGTGCCGACCACTCATTCGATAATTCTTTTCACCAACGAATACACATCACCCACGTGGCTAGTTACGCTCGAGAAGCTATTTTGCATTAAATTTAAAAGATTATATATTACTTCTTCCGTTTTATATTAAATGTCGTTTTAGAAAAAAAAATTGTTACAAAATAAGTGTTGTTTTAACATTTTAATGCATAATTTATTGATTTTATTTTTCAGTTTAATTTTCTATTAGTTGAAATATGGTTAGGTATATGGGTAATAATATATAAAAACAAGCAAAATTAAATGTTTTATTAATCTGTATGCAAAAAGTTAAAACAGATACATAGTAATATAAAAGAAAACCTTAAACCCTCCTCTCTGCTTCAGTAGTTTGCAGCATACACCAATGGCGTCGTCCACAAGCATCATCTCTCTCCTTCTCTTCGTCTCTTTCCTTCTCTTCGTCACCTCGCACGCAGAGAACGCACCAAATGGCTCAGAGCTAGACGAGGAACTGGCTTTCCTCGCAGCTGAGGAGTCCAAGGAACAAAGCCACGTCAATTCTCACCACGATCAGTACCGAGACTTCGAGAATTACGAGCATCTCGAGCAGGGAGGAGAGTATCATCATCATCACGGTGAGCATGAAGGAGGAGGCGGTTACGAGGAGGAGGAGCCGCCGTTGCCAACCGTTGACGAGAAAGACGTGGCGGTTCTGACCAAAGACAACTTCACTGAGTTCGTTACGAACAATAGCTTCGCGATGGTGGAGTTCTACGCTCCTTGGTGCGGTGCTTGCCAGGCTCTGGTCCCTGAGTATGCTGCGGCGGCGACGGAGTTGAAGGGAGTTGCGGCGTTGGCGAAGATAGACGCGACGGAGGAAGGTGATTTGGCTCAGAAGTATGAGATTCAGGCGTTCCCTACTGTGTTCTTGTTTGTTGACGGAGAGATGCGCAAGACTTACGAAGGAGAAAGGACTAAGTAAGTGAATGTGTTGGTTTTGTAATGTCTTTTTGCTGTAATGAATTTTGGTTTAGATTTAGGTAACTGATAGCATAGGATGAATAGTTTGAGATGTGATTATTAAGGCCGGTCCTAAGATTTATGAGATTTGAAACAATAATACGGTTTAAGAACCAGATGATGTATATAAACCGACACATCATTTTTTTACATGTACAACTTTTTATTTTGAAGGTTTTTTGTGATACAAATGCCAGTTTGAAATTAAAATTGTTAGTGAAAAAACTTCATAGTTTAAAATGTTAGTAAATACCACTTTCATGGATTTTTTAATGCAATTTTTTCTATATATATATATATATGTTTTGAATGATTTAGAGGCTAGATGATCCATACATATAAGTATTTAAAATTTGGGAGCCAAAGCAGATGTTTTATTCGGCTGTTCTCAAAACCGGGGCCTAGTCGAAATGTAATAGAGGATCTTAAGAGATTAGAAAGTCAATCATGAATTTGGTAGGAAGGTCAAGTACTGTAGAGGACATGTGATCTTTTGGATTTATTCTATCTGATTTGGTTTCTCAGCTGTTGGTTTTTCGATTGTTTAATTTTGCAGGGATGGAATTGTGACTTGGTTGAGGAAAAAGGCCAGTCCAAGCATCCACAACATCACTACAGTGGAGGAGGCCAAGCATGTTTTATCTGATGAACCTAAAGTTGTTCTTGCTTTTCTTAACTCCTTAGTGGTACATAACCTTCAAAATCCAATGTGTTTTTATCTGCCTCCCGTCTTGGGATTTCTCAGTTACTAGGATGCAGCATTCACAAGCTTGAATCATTTTCTATTACTCAGGGATCAGATAGCGAGGAGCTTGCGGCTGCATCAAGACTTGAAGAGGATCTTAGTTTCTACCAAACTACAAGCCCTGATATTGCAAAGCTATTTGAAATAGAAACCCAAGTCAACCGTCCTGCCTTAGTTTTGCTGAAAAAGGAGGAAGAGAAACTCTCCCGTTTTGGTAAAAGACTCACCAACCCCTCAAAAAAACATACTTTACTTCTTGTCCTTCTCTGCTTATATTTCCTCGTTCTGTCTCTCACTCACTATCCTCCTTTTTTGACAGATGGAAATTTCAGTAAGGCGGCTATAGCAGAGTTTGTGGCAGTCAACAAAGTTCCATTGGTCATCAACTTCACCAAGGAAGGCGCATCACTGATCTTCCAAAACTCAGTGAAAAACCAAGTAAAGACCATTCTGTCTTTTTGAAAAATTCTCCCCCATGTTCATTATTACTACAAGTGTGACACTTTTTATTTCTTAACCCTTAACAGCTCATTCTTTTCGCTACGGCAAATGAATCAGAGAAACACCTTCCCACTCTAAGGGAGGTAGCAAAGTCCTTCAAGGGAAAGGTACTTTTCATTTACATCTTTTATTTTTTTATGTGCTCACTTCTTGTGAGTTGGTGGATGGACGATGATGACTATTAGTTATTTTGCAGTTTGTGTTTGTTTATGTGCAAATGGACAATGAGGAATACGGAGAAGCAGTTTCTGGATTCTTTGGTGTTACCGGCACTGCATCCAAGGTTCTTGTATACACTGGTAATGAAGATATGAGGAAGTTCATTCTAGACGGTGAATTAACCGTAAACAACATCAAGGTCAGCTTCTACTTCCATTTTCAGTGAAGTTTCTTTGGTTTCAATAAGCAATTCTCTTAAATAGTTTTTTTTTTAAAGTTTTTGTCTCAAAAATAGCTTTAACAAAATAAAATAACATTTTTTGAAATTTTGAATTGATTTTTTTGAAATTTGAAACCCTATCCCCAAATTCATCCTTTAACTTTAAACTCTAAGTTTAAATTAGTTAATCCTAGGGTATAAATGCATATAAATACATTTTTAGCTTCTAAAAAAACTATTTTGATCATTTTCTTTCTTAAAAATTATTTTTATAAAAAAACAAACTAAAAAGACTATCTAAAGGAATTTCTCTTTATTATTTGGTTACTTATTTTTTTTTTCTTGTATAACAGACACTTGCGGAAGATTTCTTAGCAGACAAACTGAAACCTTTCTACAAGTCAGATTCAGTACCTGAGAACGTAAGCCTTACCACATTTCCATTTTTAACGCACAACATCTCATGACATGCCGCATGGTACTGAGTTTTGTTTGCTTCTTAATCAAACGCAGAATGATGGTGATGTTAAGATCATTGTGGGAAACAGTTTTGATGAGATTGTTCTTGACGAGTCAAAGGATGTTATTCTCGAGGTACTAATCACATTGAAACGTTATAAGACTTGTTTACATATATGCTCCATGTGTGAGTTTTTTTTTTTTTTTTTTATCATAGATATATGCTCCATGGTGTGGTTACTGCCAATCGTTTGAGCCGATTTACAACAAGCTTGGAAAGTATCTGAAGGGTATTGACTCGTTAGTTGTAGCTAAGATGGATGGTTCCACCAATGAGCATCCTAGAGCAAAGGTAAGTTAACTAACATCCAAATTATGAAAAATCTTTGTTATTTTTTTTTGTTTGTCTAAATCTCTTTATTTTCAGGCTGATGGTTTCCCGACAATACTGTTCTTCCCTGGAGGCAACAAGAGCTTTGATCCGGTTAGCAAAAGTTTATTATTCACTATATCAAACCTTGTTTTTATAATTTGGATACTGAACTTGTTTATAACTGTTGTTTGCCTTCAAAAACAGATCACTGTGGAGGTTGACCGTACAGTAGTGGAACTGTACAAGTTCTTGAAGAAGCATGCATCAATTCCATTTAAACTTGCGAAACCGGCGACTACATCTGAACCAGTCATTGCGACCAAGAAAGCTGATGAAAAGAGTGAGGGTGATAGTGCCAAGGATGAGTTGTGAGGATAATACTTACAGAATGTGTAAGACGTGATAGAAAACGCATTGTCCTTCTTTTTTTAATTGTTTGTGTTTTGTTGTATTCTATGAAATGAAGAATTTTGATTTCTTTATGTCAAGATTTGATGATTGGGAGATGTTTTGTTCGAGTGCAATAACCTAAATGATAATCCATGACTTTTTCTCTTTTTGAAGAAAACGATAATAGATGAAAACGCAAGTTCATAGATTTTTGTAAATCATTTTATTTCTGAATTACTGTTTGCAACTTTAAAACTTTTTGGAGCAATCAAGTTTTTTTTACAAACTCTAAAATTGACACAAACCAAATCATTTCATTACACTATTAACAATTTTTTTTTTTTTTTAGTTCAAGCTGAATTTCATTACTTTGGGAAGAGTTTTTTCATAAATTTCAAAAGTTTGTAACGAAACTTCTCAATGTTTTTGGGGTCAAACTTGCATTAAAATGTGTGATAAGTTTTCTTAATAACATTCGGTTATTATCTATTTATTGACAATATGACATGTAAAAGCAACTAATATTGAATGTTGTTTCTGTTTCAAAAAAAAATAAAAAATTGTATGTTGTTCAGTGAAAAGATGCCAACGTAGCTAACAATGGCTTATGACCACGTTTAGTTCTTAATGTTTATGTGATTTGTATCTTTGTGAATTTTTTAGAACATTGGTAGTCATGGCCATAAGTCACATTGCACTCTTTAGACTTGGCTATCTGCCGTTACTTTTTTTCCATCCAATACTGTTGTAGCTTATATGAAACAGATTTACAGATTTGATTATAACAAAATGTGGGATAGCAAACAAATACTTATAAATCACATATTCAAAAGAAGAAAAAAGAAAGATTAGCGAACACGATACAACTTTGACCTGCCGAATTTTACATCACCATATAATATATATAATCGAAAATTTATATATAATATTTTCCAAAGTCCCTCCCCACACGTTTCTGATGTATTCTTTTTGACAAAAATACTAAACATCTCTTTTCCGTAAAGGTCAAATTATATAAAAATATTATTTTTCTTTTTATTAGCATTTTATTTCTCTTGATTGCATTTTATATGTGAGAGAAGGTAAAAGGCATGAATATTAACGTATATTAAGCGTTGGATTTGGAGCGTTACATTTATGTAAAAAACAAGAAAGACAGAGAGGCAAGAGTAAGATTAGGTGATACTTGCAAGTACCATTCCTTTCCCAACTATAAACATTCTTTTTTTTATCCTCCAGTCCTTGCTTTCATATTTTCATTTGTAAAACTAAACAATTGATTGTTTCATTCTAAAGTCTTATTATGAGTTAGTAAAATTAGAGTAAGCATGAGTTTTCATATAAAAATGTAGAAATTTATGGATTAAATTTAAACTAAAATATCAGCATTTAATGGAAAATAACATTATTATTTAAAGGATAGAAATAAAATCTTATTAAAAGTGAATGCAACTTCAAGTCTCTTTAATGACAAAAACTGTAACACTTATTTATGTGTTTTATAAGAGTATAAAATTTAATTATAAATATATTGTGGCTCGTTCCTCCATTTTTATTAATCCGCGTTGTCTGTCCTTCTCCTTTCTCTTCAATCTGGGTTTGGTAGGAGAGGTTTTAACTAAAGCGTGCGATACAAAACACACAGACATCCTCTGTAACTCCTGTGTTCTTGCTCTCTTCTTCTTCATCAGAAAAGTAAAAGATTCACCCTTTTAAGACTGATTCAGATATATATATTCTTTTTTTCTCCACAAAAAGACGAGCTCGTGTTGAATATTTGAAGATTCCCTGCAAAAAAGAAGAGAATAAACCTTTTTTTTCTTGTGTGTTTGACCAAACACAACTAGTTTGGTCTGAATCTCTCGTGTTGAAATGGTAGACAGAAATAACTAGGAGTGATTTGTCTTGTTGTTGTCTTAATTGGGTCAAACACTGGACATCATGCAAAGAGTACGCAATAAACCCAGCGGAGGAGCCACGACGGCTTCCGGTAAGCATTTAATAAAACAGAGAGGCGGAGGAAGCGGAAGCAGAAGCGGAAGCGGAGATACTGCGGCTGATGATAACAGCCTCTTGACGGATACGCAAGAACCGAGCATCGACACGGATAAACTAAGCTACGAGATTTTCTCCATCCTCGAGAGCAAGTTTCTTTTCGGATCATCCGAACCCGAACCCGTTAACCCGGCGGCAGTTACTGGTTCGGTTAAGAGCCAGAGAGGGAAAGTTTGTATATTGAGCATCGATGGAGGTGGCATGAGAGGGATTCTACCCGGAAAGGCTTTGGCTTATCTAGAACACGCTCTCAAATCCAAGTCGGGCGACCCGAATGCCCGTATCGCTGACTACTTCGACGTCGCCGCCGGGTCGGGTGTNTGATACCTTAATAGATAAAAGAGGAAATATCTTCATTAACCGGAAATGAATGTACAAGTGTGTTCTTATATACAAATGATAATCAGTTTAGCTGTCTATACAATCATTAACTTAAGTGTATACACACTCTATTAGGCCCCCTCAAGATGGCGTCATAACATTGTGAAGACCCATCTTGGACATAAGCTTGTTGAATATCATCGGATAGAGAGGCTTAGTGAGCGCATCAGCCAACTGATTTTCTGATCGAACATGAAGCGTTTTCAGTTGTCCTGCAACAATCCGTTCACGAATAGCATGGCACTCACGCTCTATATGCTTAGTCCTCTCGTGAAATACCGGATTCTTGGCAATGTGTAAAGCAGCAGTACTATCACAATATAACACTGGAGTAGAAGCAGAAGGACAACCCAACTCAGCAAGCATTCGAGATAACCAAAGAATGTCCTTAGACGTTGCAGACATGGCTCTGTATTCAGCCTCCGCTGAAGAATGGGAGACAACATCTTGTTTCTTTGATTTCCAAGCAATGAGAGATTGACCAATGAAAATGCATGAGCCAGTGACACTTCGACGAGTGTCTGGACAGTTAGACCAATCAGCATCACAGAAAGCTTTGAGCTGAAAATCATCATCAACAGGAAAGAGTAAACCCTGACCAATAGTGCCTTTGAGATAATGAAGAACCTTGTGAGCAGCATGAAGATGAGGTTGGCGAGGTGCAGAAGAAAATTGACACAGTTTGTTGACAGCAAAAGAGATATCAGGGCGTGTCGTAGTCAAATACATCAGTTTGCCAAGAAGTCTGCGATAAGGTTCAGCACTTGGTAAGAGTTCTCCATTATCAGCTGCAAGTTTGACGCTTGGATCCATAGGAATAGATGAAGGACGACAACCAAGTAAACCAGCATCAGTGAGAAGTTCAAGAACATACTTGTGCTGACAAACCGAGATACCAGAGGAAGATCTTGCTATCTCCAAGCCAAGAAAATATTTCAAAGTTCCCAAATCACGAAGTTTGAAATGACTTCGTAATTGAGAGACAAACCATGTGATCGCATTTTCAGTGTCACTAGCGATGAGGATATCATCAACATAAACGAGAAGGATAATGGTGCCGCGAAAGGATGAAGAAAGGAACAGAGTATGATCACCATTGATCTTCTCAAAACCCATAGAGAGAATAGCAGTAGAGAACTTCTCAAACCATTGACGAGAGGCTTGTTTAAGACCATATATGGACTTCTTTAAGCGAAGAACTGCATTCGGAGGTAGATTATTTCCTTTCCTTTCTGCATAACCAGGAGGCAAGTCCATGTATATCTCTTCATGGAGATCACCATTCAAGAACGCATTGGAGATGTCAAGTTGATGAAGTATCCATTTCTTCTTTGCAGCAAGAGCTAGGATCATCTTTACAGTAACCATTTTCGCCACTGGAGAGAAGGTTTCAACATAATCAATGCCTTCCTTTTGAGTGTATCCCTTGGCGACAAGACGACCCTTGTGTCGTTCAACAGAACCATCAGCATGAAGCTTGAGCTTAAAAATCCATTTACAGCCTACTGCACGTTTTCCTTTAGGTAAACTACAAACTTCCCAAGTATTCAGTGCCTCCAAAGAACTAAACTCAGCATCCACAGCATTACACCACTCCTTTGATTTCTTTGCTTCCGAAAATGTTAAGGGTTCAGAACAGAGAAGAATCGCATTTATGAAAGCAAAATGAAGTGATGAGAATTTATTATATGTAAGATAACGAGAGAGAGGATAAAGAGAAGTGAAGTTACAATGATAGTCCTGTAAGTAGATAGGAGGTCTACGGGTGCGGGTGGATGTTACTGCTAAAGGCAGAGAAACATCAGAAGATGACAGTGATGAATCATCAGAGGATGGTTGTACAGAAGGTACATCAACATCAGGTTTATCAGGACATGAAAAGAAAGCTTTCGCTGGATTGGAAAGAGGAGAATCAGCGAAAGGAAAAATGTTTTCATGAAACAGAACATGTCTGGAAATGGAGATGCTGTTAGTTTCGAGATCTAAGAGTTTATATCCCTTGAAACCTGCTGGATAACCGATAAAGACGCAGGCTTTAGCACGAGGATCAAATTTAGTACGGGACTTGGGAGAAGTGCTTTTATAGCAAAGACAACCAAAGGTTTTAAGCTGATCATAAGCAGGAATGGTGGAAGTAAGAACTTGAAAAGGAGACTTATGATCAAGATTGGGATAAGGAAGACGATTGATGAGAAAAACAGCAGTGAGAATGCAATCTCCCCAAAAAGAAAGAGGAATATGAGATTGAAACATTAAAGCACGAGCCACGTTTAAGATGTGTTGATGCTTTCGCTCAACAACAGAGTTTTGCTCAGGTGTTTCAGGACAGGAATGGAAAGAAACAATGCCCTTTTGTTTAAAAAGATCAGTGAAAGAGAGCTCAGGAGCATTGTCAGATCTAACAGATTTGACACGAGTATTAAACTGATTTTCGATCATTGTCAAGAAATTCGGAAACACAAACAAGACATCAGATTTCAGTTTCATCAAATATACCCAAGTTGCACGACTATGATCATCAACTATAGTAAGAAAATATCGAAAACCTTCAGATGTTGGAACAGAGAATGGACCCCAAACATCTATATGTAACAGATCAAAAGAAGCAACACTGATTGTATTAGAAACTGGAAACATTAAACGTTTTTGTTTAGCAAGATGACATACATGACAATGATGATTTTCTTTAGATTTTGTGTTTTTCAACTGTAAAAATCTAGACAGTGAATCAACTTTAGGGAAAGCAGGATGACCTAAGCGAGCATGCCATGTCTCAATATCAGCAGTAACAGAACAAGCTATCTTATTACCTGAGAAATCATGAGCAGAAATCAAAGACCCAGACTCCAAAACATATAGATTTGAGACGCGTCTACCCTTGCCAATCATCAATTCCCGAGTAAGACCCTGTATAAGGCAAGAAGATGAAGTAAAACTAATCATTGAGTCTACTTCAGAAGTGAAAGAGCTGACACTTAACAAGTTGAACCGAAAAGCAGGAACAAATAACACATTCTTCAGAACAATCTTATCACTCAAAATCACAGAACCTATACCAACAATGCTCTCAGAGATTCCAGAAGGAAGAGTGACAAAAGTGTCAGTGAGAGAGGTTAGTTGAGAAAAGAGAGAAGCAGAATGAGATACGTGATGAGTGGCACCCGAATCAATTATCCAAGATTCTTCAGGGACAGCAGCATCTCCAGAGGCAAGCACAAAAGACATGCAAAAAGGAGTAGGATGATAAAGAGAAAGGAATGTACCAGACTCTTTTGGAGTTGATGATACGGCTGAAGTGGAAGCAACGAAATTATCAGGTGTGGGAGGAGATGCAATGCTGTGATTGTGGAGTTGAGTACTGAAGAAAGCAATGAATTGCTGCATCTGATCAGGAGTAAGAGCAACAGGAGAGTTATTTGCTTGTTTCACAACAGAAACCGAAGACTGCTGACCCTTGGAAGCTTCTTCAGAGTTATCAGGAGCAATGACCATATTAGCGGAGACCTTAGACTGAGAGTTGGTAGACTTCTGATACTTTGACTTGAAACCGGGAGGAAAGCCATGTTTCTTATAGCATCTGTCTACCACATGTCCAAGAGCACCACAGTGAGTACAGACTGGTCGACTAGTTTTCTGATACTGAGAAGTTCCATTGGTTCCTGAGACTTGAAATGCTGACAATTCAACCCCACTCGAGGGTGAAATACGAGCAGAACGTTGTGAATCCTCATTATCCAAGATGTTATAGACCTCAGATAGAGTTGGCAAAGTCTTCTTCATGAGGATCTGACTACGAACATGATCATAACTCTCATTAAGTCCCATGAGAAAATCAATAACTCGAGTAGTCTCTCGCTGAGCTAATAGTTCTTCAACTGTAGTTGCAAGAGGTTGAATACTCGATAATTCTTCCCAGTAAGTCTGCGTCTGAGTATGGTAAGATGAAAGATCCATAGTACCTTGACGTAGAGAGAGAAGTTGATGACGAAGCTTGTACAATCTAGGCAAATTTGATTTATGGAAGCGAGTGTGGAGATCTTTCCACATATCAGCCGCCACAGAGAAGTACAAGATGCTGGTATAGATCTTCTTAGTAACACTATTCAACAACCAAGATTTTATCATACTGTTGATTCTACACCAGATCTTGTAGTATGGATCAGTAGCTTCTGGCTTAGAGATCGATCCATCAACAAATCCTAGTTTGTTCTTAGCTTCTAGACTAGTAGTCATCGCCACAATCCAGGTTCCATAGTTCGTTCCATCAAGTTGTTCCGATACTAGAGCTAAACCAGGGTGATCGGAGCTAACAAGATGATATGGACTATGAAGATTATCAGGAGAATCTGATACCTCAAACGGACGAGTTGTGATTGGAGCTGGATTGAGTGTACGATGAACAGCAGCGCGATTAGAAGAACCAGATCCTTCTTGAGAGAAATCGGCGTTGCGTTGATTGTCGCGAGGAAGTAAGACATCATCCTCAGCTTGAGATGGAGTAGAGGTGCGATACTTCGAGTTGCACTTTCGTTTCCCCATGGATGATCAATTCGAGCTTCGATTAGGTTGAGTTGGAGTTAATCGGAGCAAAAGAGAGTTGATCGGAGCTATGTGGAAGAAGATAGTGCGAAGATGAGATGATCGAGAGATGAGAAGCGCGGAAGTGAGAAGAAATCCGAAGATCGGAGATGGTGATGATGATAGAAGATGAAGACGATCGGAGATGATGATGATGATAGAAGATGAAGACGATCGGAGATGATGATCGGAAGTGATCGGAAGTGAAGAAGTCGTTACGGTGAAAATTATCTCTCACCGCTCTGATACCATAATAGATAAAAGAGGAAATATCTTCATTAACCGGAAATGAATGTACAAGTGTGTTCTTATATACAAATGATAATCAGTTTAGCTGTCTATACAATCATTAACTTAAGTGTATACACACTCTATTAGGCCCCCTCAAGATGGCGTCATAACATTGTGAAGACCCATCTTGGACATAAGCTTGTTGAATATCATCGGATAGAGAGGCTTAGTGAGCGCATCAGCCAACTGATTTTCTGATCGAACATGAAGCGTTTTCAGTTGTCCTGCAACAATCCGTTCACGAATAGCATGGCACTCACGCTCTATATGCTTAGTCCTCTCGTGAAATACCGGATTCTTGGCAATGTGTAAAGCAGCAGTACTATCACAATATAACACTGGAGTAGAAGCAGAAGGACAACCCAACTCAGCAAGCATTCGAGATAACCAAAGAATGTCCTTAGACGTTGCAGACATGGCTCTGTATTCAGCCTCCGCTGAAGAATGGGAGACAACATCTTGTTTCTTTGATTTCCAAGCAATGAGAGATTGACCAATGAAAATGCATGAGCCAGTGACACTTCGACGAGTGTCTGGACAGTTAGACCAATCAGCATCACAGAAAGCTTTGAGCTGAAAATCATCATCAACAGGAAAGAGTAAACCCTGACCAATAGTGCCTTTGAGATAATGAAGAACCTTGTGAGCAGCATGAAGATGAGGTTGGCGAGGTGCAGAAGAAAATTGACACAGTTTGTTGACAGCAAAAGAGATATCAGGGCGTGTCGTAGTCAAATACATCAGTTTGCCAAGAAGTCTGCGATAAGGTTCAGCACTTGGTAAGAGTTCTCCATTATCAGCTGCAAGTTTGACGCTTGGATCCATAGGAATAGATGAAGGACGACAACCAAGTAAACCAGCATCAGTGAGAAGTTCAAGAACATACTTGTGCTGACAAACCGAGATACCAGAGGAAGATCTTGCTATCTCCAAGCCAAGAAAATATTTCAAAGTTCCCAAATCACGAAGTTTGAAATGACTTCGTAATTGAGAGACAAACCATGTGATCGCATTTTCAGTGTCACTAGCGATGAGGATATCATCAACATAAACGAGAAGGATAATGGTGCCGCGAAAGGATGAAGAAAGGAACAGAGTATGATCACCATTGATCTTCTCAAAACCCATAGA
>MU107195.1:0-31464 GCA_012274485.2 Sinapis alba | reverse complement strand
CCAGGTTCCATAGTTCGTTCCATCAAGTTGTTCCGATACTAGAGCTAAACCAGGGTGATCGGAGCTAACAAGATGATATGGACTATGAAGATTATCAGGAGAATCTGATACCTCAAACGGACGAGTTGTGATTGGAGCTGGATTGAGTGTACGATGAACAGCAGCGCGATTAGAAGAACCAGATCCTTCTTGAGAGAAATCGGCGTTGCGTTGATTGTCGCGAGGAAGTAAGACATCATCCTCAGCTTGAGATGGAGTAGAGGTGCGATACTTCGAGTTGCACTTTCGTTTCCCCATGGATGATCAATTCGAGCTTCGATTAGGTTGAGTTGGAGTTAATCGGAGCAAAAGAGAGTTGATCGGAGCTATGTGGAAGAAGATAGTGCGAAGATGAGATGATCGAGAGATGAGAAGCGCGGAAGTGAGAAGAAATCCGAAGATCGGAGATGGTGATGATGATAGAAGATGAAGACGATCGGAGATGATGATGATGATAGAAGATGAAGACGATCGGAGATGATGATCGGAAGTGATCGGAAGTGAAGAAGTCGTTACGGTGAAAATTATCTCTCACCGCTCTGATACCATAATAGATAAAAGAGGAAATATCTTCATTAACCGGAAATGAATGTACAAGTGTGTTCTTATATACAAATGATAATCAGTTTAGCTGTCTATACAATCATTAACTTAAGTGTATACACACTCTATTAAGCAGTTTCAACAGATAACAACAAAGACAAAGGAAGTATTGAACAAGTAATATAAAAGTCATGAGAGATTACAAGTAATGAATAACAAAGTTCTGGGAAGAAGTCTCCATCTGCGTGAATAGTTTCTTATAGGCAATCTTGGTAGATCAGGTGCAGTTTATGGAAAGAATCACAGTTTGCTACTTACATAAGAATAAGATAACATTAGCAACAAGTACATAAAATAATAGCACACCAAAGAAAAAGCCTTTGGGAAACCACCCAACCATGTCAATCAGAAGCTGCCTTTTGTGAAGATCATGAACCCAATCAGGTTTCTTAAGAGGGGCCTTTGTCTGAGGAGAAGAATTCCAAAAGCTTAAGGAGAAATGGTGAGAACCAAACACCGGAGGAGAGTCGTCGAGTATAACCTGACACGTCCATGCTTAGAGAGTCAAATACGGTGGTACTTAGTTAAACAAAAAAGAACAATACAGGAGAAAGACATCATGAGTGACTTACATACGTGTACATCATCTTGACGTGTGAAGTATTCAATACATTGATGAAATTGAGATTAGGTCATGAAATCAAGAAAACCCATAAAGGAAGATATTGCTGCTACTAGAGACGAAGATGAAGAAGCAAGTGTAAAGGAGGGACCTTTGGCTAAATTTTTTACCGAAGTCACACGAAATAAATATTGCAGCTCTGTTTTTAAGAATATAGAAGCTGATCTTTTCTGACTTTCAGGTGGCTTTTCCGTCGTTCCGGTCAGGTATCACCTGCTTGTAAAGCGTGTAATGAATACTACAATCTGGTGTATTCACACATCAAAAACAGATTAAAATTGAATATGTAATGGTACATAGAAGTTGGTATCTCAATGTATGAAACACTGCAAAGTTTGTCTAAGTAACAAAAGTCACTTTGTCCCACATCGGAGAATACGTGCTTGAAGGAGTAATTTAAATATTTCTTATATTATCATAATTTAAATGCCTTAGAGGAAGAGAAGGCTCCTCTGGTGCCCCGCTGCTGTCCGGTTGGACTTGACTAGAAACATTTAAGTTCAAATATGATTTTTTGCGTCCAAATATGATTTTTTTATCAGATTAAGCCCAAAATTTTGGCTCATTTTTAAACTAAAAACATCATGACGTTTGTGTTTAAAAAACACATAGTTCGTCTGAAAACAACACAAAGTCTAAATGTTTGTCAAAGATCAAAACGATTCAATAGATGAGAGATTTTGTGGAGAAAGTTTCTCAACGCACCACTTCCAAGATTTCTGAGGGATTTTCTCTACAGTTTCGAAAAATCATTCCTCTTCTCCTCTTTAAAATAACTTGTTTCCTCCTCATCCATTTCACACGATTCTTATTGAAAAAAACAAAGGATAAAATCCCTAAGCATAAATTCACAGGTGAGAATGTTTCGTAGAGTTATAGTTCGTAAGAACAATTTACGAATGATGCATGACTGTTCATCATGATTTTATCTTGGAATTCCTATTCGCTATGATTCGTCTCACTTATGGAACGGATATAAAAAGTTAAGGAAATAGATAGTATCTCGACTCCATTGTCATATTTTCGAAAAATGTTTACTCAAATGGTGTTTTTATTTTGTCTATATCCTTAACATCGTCTTTTATTAAATCGTTTCTTCTCAATCGGATTTCGGCTTCTACAATAAAGTTTGGTTCATGTACAACTTATCGAAGTAACCCGAAATAAAGTTTGGTTCGGTATTCATCGGTTTTTAACTTCTTATGGAAGTTCTTGATTTTGGTTAGATTTTTATTTAATTTGTTCGGATTAGTTTGATTATTTCAGTTTAATCATCAATTGTTTTGATTAGAAATTTGGTTAGTCTAGTTTAGGGTTTTCGGTATGGATCTGGTAAAAAATATCAAACTAAACCAAATATCATTTTTTTAATAGAAAACCTATCAACTCAGACCAAATTTGTAATCGAACTAATTAAAACTTTGGTTCGGTCTGATTTGGCTGATTCGGATCCTTCCAAAATCCCATTCCTAGCTAAAATATTAGGCAATTTTTAACAAATCTGAAAACTTTCTTAGGGGGTGGTATTCAATCTAGGAATTTAATAGAATTTGATAGAATTCATAAATAATAATTCACATAGTAGTTTAAAAGATTTGATAAGATTTTAATGCATTTACATAATTCTCATGTTTACTTTTTCTTATGGATTTTAAAGGAATGCACATAAATTTGATAGAATGTCAATTTCTCAAAAATCTATAAAAAAAATTGAATCTTTATTATATTGAAAAGGCAACATGCATGAAATGAAATACATAATACTACTACAAAAGTTCACTGATTGTAGCAATTTTATTAAAATACATAATACTAATAAATAAGATCTATTGATGACAAGAAATAGGCATGGGCAAAAAACCAGACCCGAAAAACCGAACCGGAATTGAACCAAAATATTTGAAATTGGAACCGGACCAAAACCTTTAAATACCCGAATGATTTTTAAATTTATATAACTGAAATAACCGTACCGGAACCAAACCGTGAACCGAACGGGTACCCGGAAATATAAAAATATTAATTATATATACATATAATATAACTAAATATATATATATTCATAATTTAAAAATCTATTAAAATTATCTAAAATATTTTAAAAAATTAAATTATTGTAAAGTATCCAAACTATCCGAAAGTATCTGAAAGTATTCAGATATTTTTATCCAAAATTATTTGAAGTAACCGAAAATACCCAAATTTTATCTAAATTATTTTAATTATTTAATATTTTATCCAAAAACCAATATTTAATATGAATTACTCGAACTACCCAAACTAACCGAACCGAAACCAAATGAGAACCAAAAAAAATTTCGGGTATTTTCCGGTTTCTAACTTTATTATCTGAACCGAACCGAACCGAACCCGAAACTACCCGAACCGAAACCGAACCGAACCCGAAACTATCCGAACCGAAACCGAACCGAGAATAGTCAAGTAGTAAATGGATCCTCTAATCCTCTATCCGAACTAACCGATACCCGAAATACTCGAACCGAACTGAACCGATATCCGAAATGCCCAAGCCTAACAAGAAACATGAAAAGAAACATGAAACGTACTAGTACCATCTCATCGGTAGAAATCACGTTCATGAACAGTAAGGTGGTCGTAGAATTACTTCGGTCTGTTTGATAGTCATCTCGTCGATGATAATGCCATACTTGTGAGAAGAAAAGAGGTGAGGATGATTGAGCAAGACTGATCATCACCATTCTTTTAAGTGCTTTTGGAACAAATAAGAAGTAGAGAAATAGAGATAAATAAAATTATTGTTGTATTTTCTTACGAGGACAAATCTCATCATAAGAGTAAGGAATTGGTTCTTCACATTTTTATATTATATTTTCCATTAAATTCTTTCCAAATAACATTACTACAAAATCTACCAAATATTGAATAACACAAGAATTTAAAAGAATTAAAAAATTACTTATAAATCTTTAATCCAATAACACAAGATTTTGAAAGAATTGATGAAATCCTTAATTGAATAACAATAGAATTTAATGGAAACTATATTTCCTTCAACTTCCATCAAACTTCTAGATCCAATACCCCACCTTAAACTCTGGATACTGTGTCGTATTAGCAAGTCCACCTTCGGCTCGTGACGCGTGCGGTGCTTTGAAAGCTACAAAGAGACTTTCAACTTAAGCGAAGAAAAGTCGAGAAAGCAAAATCCAGAGAGGCGCGGGGAGAAACCGAAAGGAGGAGCCAACGTATCCATCCGCCATGACAGCTCGCAAGAGAACTTCTTCAGTTACTAATTCTGAGAATCCACCGACGCCGAAGACGACCATTGCTTCCGGAGAAGATTTCCATCTTTCACCGCCGAAACTAGGCGTGATCTTCGTGATCTCTTCGCTCCTCTGTTCACTCTACCTCTACCTTCTCTGTTTCCACTACAATGTCGATAATGAGCTGAGGCGTCCCATCCTCATCAACGCTGGGCTTAGCTTGGTGGGTTTCTTCGTTACACTCAAACTGATTCCCGTGGCTGCTAGATATGTTCTGAGGCGTAACATGTTTGGTTTCGATATCAATAAACGTGGCACTCCTCAAGGAGATGTTAAAGTGTAAGTCTTTTACCTCTTTAGATTTGAATACTTTAGTTTTTTTTTTGGTTTCAGTGGATGTTTATTGTTGAAGTCTACGCTTGATTTGATCTCTGTGACATATGACTTCGGTTTTTGTGGTCGGATTAGTTTATTTGTGTTAAAAAGTGTAAATCTTTACCTCTTTAGATTTGTCTCCTTACTCCTTAGTTGTTTTGGTTTCAACTTAGTATTAGTGTTTGAAATGGACGTTCTGCCTCTGTGACACTGACATCTGACTTCTGCTTGTGTTGTCGGATTAGTTTATTTATGTTGAAAGGGTAAGGCTTTGCCTTTTTAGATTTTTCTTTTTAGTTGTTTTGTGTTTCAGCTTAGTAATAGTGTTTGAAATGGATGTTTCTGTTGAAGTGTAGGCTTGATTTGATTTCTAGGGCATATCTGACTTCTGCTTGTTTGGTCAGATCGAAGAGCTTTTGTCTGCTGAGTTTTCACCATTGTTCATCTGATTTCTTTGTAGGCCTGAGTCATTGGGAATTGTTGTTGGTATCGTCTTCTTGATTGTGGCGATAATATTTCAGTTCTTTAACTTCACTGAAGATTCGTTGGTAAGTGTGTGATGTACTCTGATCGACAAGCTTGTTCACTCTTTTCTTTTGGCTGATGGGTCATTGTTTATGCTTCGCATGTTTAAGCCCTGTAGTTGTTTATTGCTTTTTGAAGACATATTTTCATCAATCTCTTTATGCAGTGGCTTGTGGAGTACAATGCAGCACTGGCATCTATTTGCTTCATGATCTTGCTTGGATTTGTAGATGACGTCCTTGATGTGCCTTGGAGAGTGTTGGTGCACTTCTTTATAATTGTTTGATTAAGTTCATATGTGAACTTCTGTCTACATATTAATTCTTGTCAAATACGCAGGAAACTTCTCCTGCCATCTTTTGCAACCCTTCCACTGCTAATGGCTTATGCTGGACATACAACTATTGTTATACCAAAACCTCTTGTTTCTTATGTTGGCTTGGAGATACTTGATCTAGGTACTATTCTTCTTTTTTACATAATTTTATATCATGTAGCAACAAAATGATTTTCTTAATTGAATTCTTATGGTGGCAGGGCGGATATATAAGTTATATATGGCGTTATTGGCTGTCTTTTGCACTAATTCTATAAACATTCACGCTGGTCTGAACGGCCTTGAGATTGGTCAAACCGTGGTTATTGCAGCTGCTGTAAGTTCTGCAGTCAAAACTCATTTGAACTCTTCATTCTTTCGTCCCATTTTCCTTCCTGTATGATGCATCTCAGTTTACTTGTAGATTTTGATACACAACGTTATGCAAATCGGAGCATCTGTGGATACTGAGTTGCGTCAGGCTCATGCCTTCTCTATATATCTTACTCAGCCGTTGATGGCAACATCCTTGGCAATGCTTGCTTACAATTGGTAATTACTTTCAAGTCTTTTCTGTGAAGCTAATGCTTTTCTCTTAACCACGTTGATGTCCTTTCTTTCATGTTGTTAGGTACCCTTCTGCAGTTTTTGTTGGAGACACTTACACAGTCTTTGCCGGAATGACTATGGCAGTTGCTGGCATTCTGGGCCACTTCAGGTGTATTTCCAGCCATACAGATCTTGTTTACCTCTTCTCAGTTTCATCATTTGCGGTTTTTGCATCTAACTAAAGTGTGAAGCCTGCGACTAACTAACTCAATCCTCCTTTGCAGTGAAACTCTCCTAATCTTTTTCCTTCCTCAAGTGTTGAACTTTCTGTTGTCGCTTCCACAGGTTTGATCACCTTTCTCCCTCTCACGCTTTCTTATTAAGCATCTAACTTGCTGTTGTGTAACTCTTTAGCTTGCTGGCATTGTCAAATGTCCACGGCATCGTCTCCCCAAGTACGCTATTTTTTCTTTTGTTCTATTCATAAAAGCAGAGCCGACAACACATAACTCTTCCTCCCTCTCTTTTGAACCAGGTTTGATTCTGCAACGGGATTATTAACGGGAACAAAAGACGGGACGGTCGTCAACGTTTACTTGAGGATTTTTGGTAGGAAAACAGAGAAGTCTCTTTGTATCCATCTTCTTGTTTTCCAAGTAAGCTTGTTAATGCTCATTAATCTCTAAATACAAGTTGGCTTGTTGTTACTTGCGAGAGAGAGATGAGTCAGATGACAAATTTGGGTTCTGTGTGTTTTGTTGCAGGCACTAGCTTGCGGCTTCTGCTTCCTGCTTAGGCATTTTCTTGCTGGTTGGTACAAATAAAATCTTTGCAACATGAAGAATCTTTAAACGGTTCCTCTGTTTTATCTCTCTGCCTTCACAAATCACACAATACATAACTGTTTTTTGTTTCTATATCCATTTAGCATAATTGTTGTAGTTCGCATACAAAGATAGTTTCCATCCTTATACGAGGGACTGAACCGGGGATTGAAGCCAATGAGTGAATCAAAACCATTCGTACTGGAACGTCTATCATTGCATAAACTCATATATAGTATTGTGTAGTGGGTGAATTTGACATTTTATACGCATCATCAATGATGTGTGTTCTATAATGGATGAATTTGACATTTGATACCTATAATGAATTACGAAAAATAGTTCATCAAACCAATGATAGTTTGTCACCTCATATTCAGTTTTTTATAAAAAAAAGAAAGTAAAATAATAAGAATTTAGCGACTTATATTATATTTTTTAAATAAAAAGGTAAAAAAAAATAGTAGTAGTAGTTGCCAAAAATAAAAAAATATTTTAACATTATTAACACTATTTGTAAAATCCTAAACATTAAATTCTAAACTATTAGATAAATCTTCAATCTTTGGATAAATTTTAAACTCTTAGATAAATCATAAATACTAAACATTAAACCCTAAATACCTAAGATTTTAAGGTTTAATGTTTAGAGTTTAGTGTTTAGGATTTGGGATTTAGTGTAACGGTGTTAACAATATTTAAAAAAATTGCCAACTGCTAGTATTTTTTTTTATTTTTTTTTACGAACTTATCTGTTGTGGGTTCTGAAACTTAACAACGTTTAAAAACTAAAAGAAACAGAACCAAACTTAAAACAGAAAAAAAAATCATCTCCTATTATCAAGCCTTGATCCTGAAGTATGAGAACAATTATTCACTAATTTGATATCAAAATCCAACAATAAATAAGTCTCGGTAGCTCTCTCTGGCCTCTTTGGAGATCCAGTCTTCACGATTTGTATCAAATTGTTCACATAAGTTCTTGCGTTATACACACTCGCAGCGGTTCCTCCCGCTGTTGGCCAACCGGTCTCCGACACCACAATCTTCACTGCTCCGCCACTTAATTCCTCCAACGCCGCGTAGATAGTGTCCAAGAGTGCGACGAAGAAGTTTCGGTATATGTTTAACCCGTCATTGACTACAGTGTTATTGAAGTAAGTGTCGATATTCACGAGCAGAGGAGATTTCTTGCTTACCAAGAAATCTATCACCGGCGCAATAAAAACCCGAAAATTCGGTGTGAACGATCCACTAGAGGGCGGGTATCCACTAAGGCCTCTCGTGTCTATAGCTGTGGAGACCTTGATCCCGAGGTCTGAAACAGCTATCTCGATGTTTTGCATTGCGACGAGGAGAAAGATTCCTTCTGGGTCAGAGGGTTGCACCTCATTACCAACCGATATGTAGCGGAACTTGACACCGTTTGCGTAGTTGCGGACGTTGTTCCTGACCCATGTGTCTGCTTCCGATTGGTTGGAGGCGATACGCTGGATATCAGAGTTGGGAACATCGAGTAGAAGCTCGATGTTGGAGCCCTTTAGAGCTGTGAGAACCTCTTGGTCGGGATCGTAAAGCCGCATCAGCTTGATGTTACGCTGCCCGTAAAACGCCACCACATCTTCCGAACGTGGCAGGTTGTTTCCAATTCTCCCGTAGCATACTCCGATTTGCCCAGCTTCATTTCCAGATTAAGATAAGCAATAAACAAAAAAAAAAAAAATACATTTAGTCAAATTCTTTGAAAACTAAGTGTAAATAGATTATTTAATATGATATCATCAATAGGTTAAGAAAGAGAACTGAACCTGCCGTGTCGAAGAAGGAAGCCAGTAGGAAGCTGAGAATAAGCAGTAACAGTGGTGCTGAGGCTAAGCAACTCGATCGATGATGAGACATTTTCAAGAAATAACAATGAAAAGATACTGATTTGTTTTATTTCAAAATAAAGAGTCAATGGGTGATTTGTAAGTCAATGAAATGAAACAAGGTGATCTAGTCATATTATTGACTACTTTGGAATGTTATCCAAGTTCACTAAATGTATGCTTTGAAAAGTCTGAAAGTGTGAATTTTCTATACATGTAGCCATGGCTGGCCAAATTAGTTTGGACCCTAGGGCAAACTTTTCTTTTCGTTTTTTAAGTTCGATTTTAATTTTTTTTTTTTTCGTTTTGATAAATAAAACTTTATTCTTTTTTGTATAGTTTTCTTTTGGTAGATAATATTTTGTTATGTAACCAAAATAACATATACATATATACATATTTTGTATGGAAGATTTTCAGTTTTGTTTTAATTATTGACATACAGGATTGAGCTGGACCGTCGCACTCAATGTCTCCCTACGAAGCGGTCCTGGATGTAGCTTTCAATAGAGCCTAACCAGCTTGACACTAAAATCTTACTGTTAAGTGGAACGCATCTTCCACCTTCTGAAAGTCAAATACTCACTCTCAAATTCGATTAGTTATTTAAAAAATAAAAAATAAGGCGGATCAAAATAGCTAATCAGAATAATAATTGTGAATGAGTGATCGTCCAGAGAAAATGTGGTAGTAATTTAAGTTAAACAAAAAAAATTATACACCAAATAATGGATCCTTGCATTTAGATTAAATGCGATGATGACTTGCATTTTGGGATCATGGTAATAGTCGGCAATCCAATATCAATTGTGGACCATTGAATTGTATCCTAACGTCGTTAGACAAACTAGCCATCATCAATTATGGTAAGATGGCTTTCGTTACTAATATTTTCCAAAGTTCTGAAGTTTTTCTGTATACGAAACATTCTAAAATCATTGATTATGTGTGTTTCTGTAATGGTTGAATTTGACATTTGATACTAAAAAAGTACATTATTGTAAAGAATATAATGAACTGGCAAATAAAAATGTAGTGGATACTCGATAAGAGCATGTCCATCCATTAGAGCCTTTAATGGGTTCTTAAAATTAAATTTATTGGTAATAAGATGATTTGTGAACTTAAGAACCTTAGTTAATGTAATTAGTTTTCTCAGCTTCAATGGGAGAACCCCTATGGGGTTCTTAAATTATTATTTTTTAAGAAGAATAATTTAGACATATTTAAATTTTATTAAAAAAGACATAAAAGCATATTAAAAATACAAATACAAATAGAAATTATAAACTAGAAAAAGCGGATTAGTTGAAATCTTGATTCGTTCCAAATTTTTGTCATATATTCTCAACCAAATCAGATTTCAATTGTTGATGTATGGTTTTATCACGAACTTGATTCCGAATGCTCATCATATTGCCGAGATTTGAAGGCATATCTGTAGAATACGTGAAATCCACTTGTGAACTTCGGTTTGATTCCTGTTGTGCGAAAACTGATACATCAAACTGAGTGTACCCATCTCGTTCGTCTTCTACGATCATATTATGTATAATGATACATGCTCTCATTATCTTTCCAATTTTTATTTTATCCCACAAAAGAGCTGGATTTTTGACTATGGCAAATCGAGCTTGCAAGACCCCAAAAGCACGCTCGACATCTTTACGTACAACTTCTTGATGTGTAGCGAATAAGGATGCTTTCGGACCTTGTGGTAGTGGAATAGATTGAACAAAAGTAGCCAATTTTGGATAAATACCATCTGTGAGATAGTAAGCCAAATTGTACTCGTGTCTGTTGACAATGTAATTCACTTTTGGAGCTCGACCTTGTAATATATCATCAAAAACTGGTGATCGATCAAGAATATTGATATCGTTTAATGTACCTAGAGGTCCAAAAAACGCATGCCATATCCAGAGATCTTGTGAAGCTACAGCCTCTAAAACAATTGTTGGCTTTCCTGATCCACGTGTATATTGACCTTTCCATGCGGTCGGACAATTCTTCCACTCCCAATGCATACAATCAATACTTCCGATCATCCTAGGAAATCCTTGTATCTCTCCAATATCGAGTAGTCGTTGAAGATCTTCTGGTGTGGGTCTTCTTAGATACTCATCTCCAAAAATATTTATGATTCCTTCAACAAAATGTTCCAAGCATAAAAGCGCGGTGGTTTCACCAAGACGGAGGTATTCATCAACCGCATCAGCTGGGCAACCATATGTCATCATACGAATTGTTGCCGTTGACTTTTGTAATGGAGAGTGACCAAACCTTCCAGTAGCATCTCTTCTTTGTTGAAAGTATGGGATTTCAGCGGATAGTCGATCAACAATACGCATGAACAAGGGCTTGTTCATTCAAAAACGGCGTCAAAACATGTGAGAAGGATATGTTGCATCTTCACTAAAATAATCGTTCCACAATTGGATGTGTCCTACTTCTCGTTATCTTTCAATATAGGCTCGTTTTTTTAAGACTTGGAAGCTTTTTGTGATGCATCATGATGAGTGAAAAGTTTGCAGTGAGTTGGCTCTCTTTTTTGCAAACCAACAAGCTTTGGACTTGCTGCAAAATAAGCAGCAATTTGTTTCCAAAATGCAATTGCTTTTTGCTCATTTCCAACGACTGGATCTTTGGAAGTGTTCAGCCAAGCATTGATCAGCACTACATCTTCTTCGGGTGTCCACTTCCGTCTCTCTTTACGGTCCTCCACCGTATGTTCTTCAACGCTTGCATCTTCAGACCAGGGACCGAAGAAAGAGACATTCGGCGCAGAGATTTCTATACCAGGCTGAGTGTTTGGTTGTTGATTATTTAAGAGCTCTAAAAAGGTAGAAGATTGAGAATATGAATCCATAAAATTGATTATGGCGTGGAAGGAAATAACTTAGGGGAAAGAAATAGCAGAGGAGAAGGATTGTGTGTTGTTTAACGTGTGTTGTTCTGATTTTAAAGTGGTTTAAAATTTTTAGTTGTTGAAGTTTAATGGTTATGTTTGTAATGGCAATCAATGCCTTTAACTAAAACTATAACAACCAAGAAAACTAAATGCAAATCACTTCAACCTAATCAATTTCTATCAGGCAACCTAACAAATACTAGCCCACAATCAATTCTATTTAATTCAACCTAACAATTACCAACAACATTAAAAGAAAAGTGTACTAACCTCTTGCTTTGATGAATGAACACTCATCAACTCCCATTCCGTAATGAATGAACACAACACCAATCCTCACACAACCAACACTCATCAATGCTTGATTGCATCATATGTTAAACCTCCCTCAATGAGAAGATGATGAGTTTTACTTCACCTGGTAGTTGTCAGATTTTCTTGCAATTAGAACATGAAAAGACAAGGAAAATGTATGTGATCGGTAAGAAGAAAGTATCATTCTTCCATGAGTTTGGTTTTCTCTTCAAGGGGAATGACAGGAGAGAACTCAAGAGGATGATAGTGTTCATATAATGCTTCCCTCTTAGCATCGTAATCTGCGTTGCCTTGCTGCAAGATGCCATGACTGCCTACAAAACAGAGTATGCATAAACTTAGTTTCAGCTTTAACTGATGACTAAAGAAAAAGATAAATGTGAGATGAAACATACTCTGGCCTCGAAGTCCATTGACTCGGTATCTCGTTAAAGTCCCATCGAAATCTGCAATCACCTGCAAAACTTGCAGAGACACAAAAACAACACAAACTTAAAGCTTAGTGAAAGAAGAAAACTTTGACCCTAGAGAGAGAGATGGAGAGGGAAAGACCTGGAATTTGGAAGGACCCTCGTCACGGATTAGGGTTAGTTTATCAGTGAGAGCTGGAGGATGATCAATCACAGTGTTGGCAGAAAGATCAGGCTGTTCCATTTGATGTCTGGACAGAGAGCAATTCTGAGAAAATCAAAAAAAAAGAGGAAGCTTTTTACGGATAATGTTTGATTATTACAATAGAGAGTGAGAGAGAGAGACTGACGTTGCGGCTGAAGCAGCAAGATGAATGTGTGAGCAGCAGTTTGTGGTGTTTATGGCAGAATAAAGAAAGACGAACTGTCGGTGCTCTGCTATCTCCTCATCCTCCGATTCCAATCCGGTTCCGTCGAAATTCGTCGTCATCATCATCGTCTTCAACGTCGTTCTCAGAATCTCTCATCGTCGAAAACGGAGAGAGAAGAGAGAAGACGGAGAGACCAAGAAGAGAGACACTTTTTCGTTGAAATCCCTAGAAGGAGAGAGAGACACAGCTATTTCGCGGTCCAATGGGACACTGACACGTATGGGTTCCCTAACATTTCTTAAATGCCCACGCTTAGCACCGGTTCTTTTCATTTTCACATTTTTCATTTATTTTTATTCTCTTTTTCTTTAAAACCCCTACTTAAGAAACACCAATGGAGGTGGTGGGAATACTCATTTACACATATAATTAATAACCTCACCGTATTAAAGAATATTCCTATTTATTATGAAAATAATAATGAATATTCTTATACATGTGTGAAAACATACATATGTTCTCAATAGCAAGTTGTAGGCTCGTAGCTACCTCATAGCAGTCTAGAAAATCAGTACAAAAGATGATGAATTTTTTTAAAAATAGTTTAAAACTCAGACCACAAGTTAAGATGGAGTTTGGTACTAAAGATTGCAACCATAATGGGACATGTGACATGTCTTACTTAGAACAGTATAAGCATTGTGTAGTTAATAGCCAACGAACTTTTTTTTTGGTGTCGATTTCAGTTATGGACGACAAAAATAGACGCCGTGTTGATGATGGCTTTGCTTAGGCTTGTGTTATGTCTAAATGTTTCAACTAAGAGCATCTGCATTGTTGCATTTCTTCACGAACATCTCTAATCATTATTATATTTTATATTTTAGTATAATTTAATCTATCTTATTAAAAGAGAAGTACCTAACAAAAAATACCCCTAAGTTTTCACACTTATTTACAATGGCATGCAATTTAGAATTTAATTAAGTTTTTTATTTTAATGCTTGTCTTTTTCACTTAAATTAATGTATTTTTAAACTTCTTATTTTAATACTTGTCTTTTTCAATTTATTTATTGTGTTTTAGTGTTTGTAATTATGTGTATATTATATGATCTTAAAGTATGAATATCATCAATATAAATATTTTAAATAAAATTAGAAATATAAAATTAAATATGCATAAGTTTGATTATCTTCAGATATTTATTCGGGTTTGGGTATTACCCGTTCGGGTTCAGATATCCAATCTCTGTTAATTTAATATTTGTTCGGATATTTTGTTACTTCAGCTCGGATTTTGGTTTGAATTTTTCAAATCAGGTTCAGATACAGATTCAAAAAATATATATTTAACACACATATAAATTATTTTTAAGACCATAAAACATTTTAATTAGTTCATTTAATAAAAATAACGCAAACTTAATATTCGCGCTGGCGCGCGGGTCCAGATCTAGTTATACATTAAAATTAAATGATGTAAAAAATTTATGCCAATAAAACAAAGACAGGCGTAGACAAAGTCTTTGAACTTCTTTTGATAATCTCTTAAGGAATAATTGATTATGACAACTTTCATTGTCTCTCTCTTATTTTTTAGTTGTTTGTTAATCACTCATGGACGTTTGCACATACCCACTAATGCGGATGACCTAAATATTTAGAAGTTTTTGTTTACTATGAGCGAACAACTTCATATGTATATATATATTGAAGAATTTTAATTAAGCAACCCTGATTACATTACTGAAACAGATGAAGTAAAAACAATGGTTAAGGCTCATTACTCCTTATTATTACAACAAGTTGACACATTTTTAATACTCGTACATTTAAAAAAAAAAACTGAAAAACACAAATACCATTTACCGCTTGCATCACTGCTTAATTATTAGCCCTTGCTTCTTCAAGAAGTCCCACCAAGGATATTAGTTGAAATTAACATCATACTGAGGCTTTTTATCAGGAAAAAACAGCCCCCAGTACTTCTCATACTCCTGAGGCCCCTTCTTATCCTCATTGAACATGGCGAATATGTAAGTCTCTATAGCTTTCCCTCGCGTTCTCGGAGATCCCTTCTTCACATGTTGTATCAAGTTGTTAACATAAGTCCTCGCGTTCTCCACATTCGCCCCGAGCCCTCCCCTCGTGGGCCAACCGGTCTCTGACACCACGATTTCCAATGATTGGCCACCCGATTTCTCCAATGCAGCGTAAACTGAGTCGAGATTGGCGTCAAAGAGGTTTTGGTAATAGTAAGGGCTGTCAGTGACTCCACCGTTTGTCTGTGTGAACAGAGCGTATTGGAGAGGGATGTCGCCGTTGCTGTCCTTGTAGCTGAAGTAAGTGTAGATATTCACGAGCAGAGGAGATCGCTTTTGCACCAAGAAATCTATCACCGGTTGGAGAAAGTTCCTATACTCATCCCTGAATCTTCCGTGCGACGGAGGGTACGTTTCCGTGAAGGCTCCCATGTATGTAGTCGTGGAGACCTTGATACTGAGTCCTGCCTCGGAAACCGCTCTATCAATGTTCTGCATCGCCTGAATGAGAACCATTCCCTTCCCAGCTGGGTACTCTGGTTTCACCTCGTTTCCGACAGATATGTACTTGAATCTGACGTCACTGTACTTCTGGACGTTGTCTCGGACCCATGTGTTAGCATTCATTTGACTATTTGCGATACCTTCTATGTCGCCATTGGGAACGTCGAGGATGAACTCGATGTTGGAGCCACGGAGAGCTTCGAGAGCTTTAGGGTTAGGACCGTACATCCGCATTCGCTGGATGTTGTACTGCTTGTACATAGCCACAACTTCCGAATTACTTGGTAGGTTATTTCCATCCTCCCCATAGCATACTCCGATTTGTCCAGCTAGTAATAAAAATTTTCATTCAATAAATTATAATCAAAAAGATTGTTATAGAAGATGATTAATGGATGCTACATAAACTTAAAAGATGACTAAACCTGTGGTGTCGAAGAAGGAAGCCACTAGAAGGCTGAGAAGAAACATCAACAATGGTGCTGATGCCAACATCCTAACCCCAGACATTTTCATGAAAAATAATAAAGAAGACGTTATAATATGTTTTTTTCTATTATACTTTTTTTTTATGTTTGAATCGTTACCATTTGCGCCTATTTATAGTGCGAGTCCAGGGCTCAAGTCAGTCAATGCATGTAATACCAGTAACAAAGACTTCAATACATATATGCTTTGAAAAGTCTACGATTACGAGTTCTCCACACAAGTAGCTTTCAATAGTTAGGGTCAATATACCCAGAGACTGAAGAGTCAAATGAGATGGATGAATCGGTTTTAAGAATACTCAAATTTAAGTGGTTGTTGTGCTTTTCTAGTTATAGGTTGGATCATTATGAGACGTTAATCATACGTCAATCTCGTATGAACTAATTTAACTGTTCCTTTATGTTATTAATTATAGGTTTTAGACCACTTAAGTTAGACTATTCTTGGAGCCATCACTGGCACCTTCATACACGTTAGACACTAAAAAGTCTTACAATCCATACTCGACACTAAATAATAAAAACTAAACTACGTCATTTCCCTATGAAAAGTTTGGTGAAGTAATCGACGTCTGAGTTGGCCTGGTAAAAGGAGTGTTGGTAGTTTTCCGCTGCTCGAGTTCAATCCACGTTGAAAGAAATTATTTATAATATTTGGATTTCTGCTAAAAAGGTGAAATTATTTTTTTTTTACCAAATTTTTTTTACCAAATTTTTTTTCGTGAAGTAAAGATCCACAACAACGAATAAATTCATTGATTTTCTCACTCACAAAGTTAGTGTTAGGTTCTAAGGAAGTGTTATTGAATTAATGAATTCATTGGAATTCAATAGAATTCAAATTTAAAAAGAAATCTACTGTTATTTGATTGTGTATTTATTAGAGGAATGTGAAATGACTTAAAATCACCTGACATTCTATTAATTCCCTTACCCAATCTTTTTAATCAATTTCAAGTTATGGGTTCAATGGAGGACTTTCTATTAATTCCCTTCTCCAATCTTTTTTTTTTTTATCAATTTCAAGTTCTGGGTTCAATGGAGGTTGCTATTGTTTTCTGATCTCAAACAAATGATTATGGATATGATATGCTCCATGATTAATTGAAGTGGAGCATCTCTTGAATTTTTTCTAATGTATCCTTGGTTTTTGCGTACACAATCATGTTATTGAGAAACATGAAGGTCATCCACATGGGCGGATCTAGAACAAACAAAATTTTCATTGTATTTTAATTTTTGATGGGGGCATTCTATACATCTTATTATGGTAAATATTAAAGAAAATACAAAATTAGATGGGGGCATATGCCCCTGTACACTAACCTTTGCGTCCGCCCCTGGTCATCCACCTCTGTTTCTGAAGATGTTAGGCCATATTTATCCCAAGCTCTTATGGGGTCTCTTGCACTGTTCGCGGATCCCACTGACACAATGTCGGCTCGCGATTAGTTCTTTAAAAGAAAAAAAAATAAGATCCTCATTTGGGGTTCTAGGGATAATCATGCCCTTAACCACTTAGTAATGCAAACTAATAAGTTATTTAATCAAAAATTTAGTGATTTTTGAAAAAAAAAAATCTCATAACAGTTATTAATGAATTATAACTAAATCCACATGTATTATAGCGGAATCATCAAATTCCATTGAAATGTACTCAAACTTTAATTACAATTCGTAATTCTAATTCCATTAAAATTCTAAAATTCTAATTTCATTAAATTCTAAATTCAATAATACCCCCTAAATGTCTTGAACTCATAACGAAATTCTCAAAAGGATTCAACTAATGTTATATAACATTTACAGAAATAACTAGTTAAAATATTAGAGCACATCTAACAGGTTCTTAGGAGTTTCTGTAAGAATTTAATTATAAAAGAAACCTATCTAAAACTTCTTCTCTTCTATGTGACACTTTCTTGTCCATTTATTTTTCATTTGAATATAAAAATTAAAACAAAAAATTAAATAAAATTAAAATATATTATTTATTTGTGTAAATACCAACTATGAGAAACTTAATGGTTGGACATACTCTTAGGAACTGGTGATAAAATGGAAAATGTTGCCTAATATAGCGATAAATTTATCAGTACACCGAAAATGTATTCACATTCACAAGGTATAAATTACATTTACGTATTTGTTTTTTAAGGCTTTTACAAATTTGTTAAAAGCATCACCAAAAGAAACTCTATAACTTCAAATATAGAGTTTTTTGCTTTTCAAAAAGAAACTTCAAAATTTCAAATTTAGAGTTTTATGGAGTGGAATTTCAATTATGAAATTTTACTACTTAAAACTTCAAATTTTAAGTTTCATATTTTTATTTGCATTTTGGTCCTTACAATTAATTACATATCATATTTATGTCTTAAATATTTTTTTTGTTTATTATTTTAATACTTAAAAATTTATATTTCCTAATTGTTTCATATTTTTTATATAAATTTAAGTTTTACACATAAAATTAAATAAAAATTTAAAATTATTTTTTTTATTATTTTAAAACTAAAATTAGACAACAAAAATATTACAAAATATTGTCCTAATTTTTTTTGTGTAACATAAGATGGAGCACTATGAAAATAATTTATGAAATAATGTGGTATTTTGTTTGTAATTTAATATTTAGTTATACATTTCTATTTTAGTGTAAGATTTTATTAATTAATATTTTTGTATTATTTTTATATATGTGTTAGTTATTTATAAAAGTTTTATAGATTTATATTAATTATAATATATACAAGGATTTATATTATTTTAAGTTTTGCTTTTAGAGAAAAACACTTTGAAACTTTTAATATAGAGTTTTGCAAACTATGTAATAGATAATTTTTTTGGAGATGCTGGAGGTTACATTTACGTAAAAATGTTTTTGTGGTTAACATCGATCATTATAACTGAATATGCTTCATGCATTTTAAAACAATTAAAATATTCTTAATTAGACCCTGGATATTACGTGCAAATGCTTCCTGCATGTTGGATTATGCATGCGGTTTGTAATAAAAAACAACAACTATAAAGTCAGATATTCTATTTACATTTTTCTTATTGTTTTACTTTCTCAAATTTATTGTTTAACTAATCACTTTATCCTGGTTTACATATATAAAAATTAATTGGATACATTTTCCAAAACTTCCAAGAATGTAAACTACTTCAAATCGTCTGGTCTTAATTGACGAATACTCTTATATGCATTGTAATATATCATGATGTCAACCAAGTCTTAATTAGTTACGTAATCTTCATAGCAGGCTACAAAATCAGAATGCAAATAACTGGAAAATAAAAATTTGGTAGTACTCAGACCATACAAGTGAGTTTGGCACTACACGTAAACTTTAGAGTATATCAGGAATAACGTAGATATACTATAACAGTACAATGATGAAGGGACGTGGTTTGGGTAGAGACTAGAGTAATGATATTAACAGGGAAATATATTTTTTCTCACCATCGACTTCAGTTTTGGACGACAAAATAGACGTCGTCTGTTTGTGAACAACTTGCTGCTTTTAGATCTGTCCACCGCTATAACAATTTTCAAAATTAAACATCACTTCTCTCCTTCGCTGTCAATTATCTCTCTCAATACTCTCTATTATCCTATGTCTCTCTTTTATAACTAAACACCAAACAATATAATATATATATAAATATACATACTTCCTCATCTACATTACACAACCCACTGTACTTTTTCTTTTGTTTTCTGTGATAAAAACGTTTTTTGTCATATGGTCCTTAATTTTTTCAGATAAAAAAACTATAGTTGATGAAATCTCCCTTGTCCGTACTCAAACTACTGAAATTGAAAAGTCTCCTTACGACACAATGACATAATACGTGATGAAGGTAGAGATAAGGGCTCGTGATATGGGCACAAAATGGACCCTTCTCAAGCTGGATGGATTGATAGGAGAATCAATGGTCGGTTGATAAAATGATGGACTGAGATGGAAGGATTTGATGATGTTGATGAGATGAAGGATGAATCCGGTTGTTGATACTTGAAAGAGAACAAATGGAGATGAGAAATAGCACTTGGTCGTATAAATCAACTTACTATTTCAATGGATGGAGTGTGGCGTGAAGATGGAGTATGGATTCAAGCTGCTTGTTTGTATAAACAACTCAGCAAGAACAATGGGGGGAGGATGAATAGGTTGTAGATTGAATCATACAATCTGATGGATCGAAGTGTAATCACAAGTTCTATGGAAAGGAACTTGATAAAACACAAATTCTCTCAAGGTTGCTTCTCACAACACACAAGAAAGACTTAGGAACTTAATGTTTTGCAATGGCAAAAATGTTTTTTACTTTATTAATCTTGGGTGATCGTTACATAAGGATCCTAATGAGCTTATATATTGCTCAGTACGATGATCTAGAAACTAAAGAAAATAGAAACATGCTGAATTATGAAAAACTAGCCGTTGGAGATGATGGAGGGATTTTGGTTGAATGGATGGGATTATTTGAACTTTCTGATTCTAGACAACTTGGGCATAAAGTGATGATGTTTATGATTGTCCAGATTCGTGGCTTGTATCTTCATAACTCCACAGAAATAAGGAAAGAGCTGTTGTCAAGGTTGGCCAGAAAATGTGCATGAATCCAAATAAGGAAGGTCAGTCCATATGAGGCTCCAAGTGATAATGTGAATATTCCTTGGTCTTCTACTGTCTTCTGGCTTCTTTGTTTGTAATAAATCAGACCTGGTCGCGAAATCTTGGTTTGGTAATGTGCAAACCAATTTGAAATCCAACTTTCCATATTTAGCTCCAGCTTGGTTTGATGGTGTTGATCAATGATCCGCCTGATCCAGTGTGTGCTGCTGCTTCTTAAGGGGTTGTGGAGTACTTTTAGAAGTAGCACAAAGTCTCATGGACGCCAAACATTTAGTTTGACATATTATATGCTCCTGATCTTCTAAATAAGGTAAGTCGGGACACCTTTGACTTGGAAATGGCATATCTTCTAACCATTAATCATTTTGATATGAAACCAATTCGCTTCGTGCTCTTGGCTGGTGTAGAATCCAGCAAAACCGATTTCATGAATAAGTTCCTTCTGGTTTATAAGATATGGCGTTTTGATTGCACCTATGTCCTGGTTGGCTTCTCTAGCTCTTCTCAGTTTCATGTTCTCAACTGGTTTTCTCATGATTTCTTTCTCCATGGTTGATGCTTATTTGATGTCATCATCATTCCTTCCCCCTTGAAGGAGTTTTGACCTTGAAACTATAGAATCTGCACCAAGATAGAGCAAGTTAGGTTTCATTCTCCGTTGAGAGTCTAGAACCTTACCTCGGTATTGTGTTGGTTTGGGGATAGGTTGTGCATCAGGTGGTTCTCCTTTGAGAAGGTAGGATAGGATAATTCCTCTTCTTTTTTCCAGTGTGGGCGTTCTCTCTTTGAGCTGAGGGGTGCTGGTTGTGGTATTCTCTCCTTTGATGGCAGTGGTGTTGATCTCCATTTGTAGTGGTGCCTTCTTGTTATGGACTTGAAGCAGTAGCAAGTTCTTCTCAGGTGGATGCTTCTTATGATAATTATCATTGGTTCCTGAAATAATCAAAGCATTTTGGACAAGAAACAAGTGCATTATATCTGGAATTGGACTTGTATAAACAGAATGTGTAAGGGCCAGCCTTACATTGATAGACTCAACAAGTTGTAGGATGATTTTCTCCCACCTTTGAACTTGGTTTTCTTGTTATTCTCCTGACTTTATTCCTGGATGAAAACTTTTGGGCACAGACAAGAACATGATATATGTGTAATCAGGTGATAAGTACATATTTTTAATAGAGAAACATACCTTGCTTTTGGTTGATCCGAATTGCAATGATGTAGAGTCTCTTTGGTCTTGTTTCTGGTCAGAAACTATTGTCATCACCTTTGATGTTTTTTTTCTTTCGAGAAGTGTACTCTTCTTTGTTTCCTAAACATGTTTCACATTCTCTTGGAAAAGACAAGTGCTTTAATCTTGTAATGGAGTTAATATAAACATTTTGGTCTAATGTGAATTTTACCTCAGGTTTTGCAACTTGAACAATGCTTTGTTTAGTTTTTGATTTCCACTTGTTGTGTGGCTCATGAGTGAACTTGTGTTCTGGTTCTTCGCTTGGGACTTCAGTAAGCTTAGAGCTTTCATTTGTTTTCTCTGGGTCGTGAACAAACACGTCAGTAACAGTATTTAAAGGTGGTGTTAGACACTTTACCTTGGTAGGACATTTTAATCACTGGTTTGCTTCTTTAAACATCATGGGCTGCATTGTGTCTTGAACTCTCATCTGGTCCATCACATGAATTGCGCCTGTTGTCTCTTCTTCCATGGTATCCTTAAGTCCTTTTACAACACTTTTTGACAAAGACAAGTGCATCATACCAGTAATAGATGATTATAAATTAATTGATCAAGTGTAGGACTTACCTTAGCATTTTCTTGAACACTTGCTTGTTCTGGAATTCTTTCTATTTTGCACAATGTACTTTGGCTGAGAACTTTCTTCTTCTCCATGGTCATTGGCACGCCTTCCTTTTGGTTTGGACAATAGGTAGATTGGCGTCTCTGTTTTGGCTGAGAGTTTACTTGTGAAAGCATGTCTCTTTGACCTTCTTGTGGTACTACTCTTCTTGCTTCTTGGGAGCCACAATTTGGATACCTTCTAAGTAATTGTTCCCTGATTTGAGAATTGGTAAACTCTGGTGCATACTCATCTCTCATGATTTCCTTAAGATCTCTCCAAGTGGTAATAGTTGGTTCTTTGTAAAACCATCTTTCATCTTAATTCTTGTATCCACCATCTGAAAGCAACATCTATGAGCTGGTCAATAGCATAAGCTAACCTCTTTTTCTTCAGGAAGTTATTTTAGTAGAACCAGTCATTTGGGTTTCTCTCCCCTCTAGGTAGTTTCTTCTTCCTGAAAATGTATAAAGTTTAGTTTTCTTAGCAGATCCATAATCAGAATAAGAATGAACAATATGGCTTAGAGTTTTAGAATTTTGATGTGGGATGATCAGTGAAGGGTCTGGTGGCTTTGGTTCCACATATCCAGCTCTTAGTGTATCTCCAAGTACATCTCTTCCTTCTGGTCGTGCAAGACCAGACTGTTCCAGCTGGGTCATTCAATCACTCATGGTATGTATGGCTTCCATAAGCTGATTCATCATGATGGTTGAATTGTGAGCTTCTTTTTCCATTTGCTTCCTTGAAAATAACCTTTAAAAGATCAAGTGAAATAAGGGAAATGGTAAAATATTAAACTTAAACAGGTGCAATCAATGATATGGCCGAATATAATGCAAACTAAAAGGCTAATGTGACAATTATGGACTGACTAAATGAAATGATATGATATGCTTGGAAAAATGAGAACAAGAATAAATCAAAGATGCTACGAATGAAATACATTAGTGTATGCATGACTTATGACTTTTTCTTGTTTTTTTTTTAATGCAAATGATAAATGATTATGGCCTAGTATGATATGCACGAAATAAATCAGAAAGTATGCAATTATGCAAGCAATAATTCAAATGCAAGGAAATAAATATGGTAAGATGGATGATAATGATTTTCTCTTCTTCTTTTTTTTTCTTTGTTTCAGGAATGTAATATTGTAAATAAGGAAAACTTGACAACCAATGAATGTAAACAAAACTATTTTGGTATTTTCGATTTTTTATGAGATCAAACAAGCAACTAATTATCTCTTTTAATCCTAGGAAATCAAACAACATGGTTTTTCTTTTCTTTTATGCAATGGTGAAACAAATCGAGGCTTAAGAACATAAACCGACAAAAGATGCAATATGCAGAAACAACATAAAGACTAGAAACACAATTTTTATGGTTTTATTTTTCTGAACATAAGATTGCAAGAACATAAAGAGAGTAAAACGATTTTTATGATTTTTTTATGAATTTTAAAGTGAAACAAATGCAAAAACAAAGATAAAGGAATAAATAGAACCTGATTCATGAGCTTTTAAACTCTGATACCAAAATGATATGGGCACAAAATGGACCCTTCTCAAACTGGATGGATTGATAGGAGAATCAATGACCGGTTGATAGAATGATGGACTGAGATGGAAGGATGCTACAAGAACTGGTCCCAGGCTGTGATAAGGTTTGTCTCTCAGATAATGACTTGTGATCAATATGCTAATTAATCATTAGGTCTTCGGTTGTGCTTAACGACAGAATATTTCCTTAATAAATTCACCCTAAAAGTAAGAATATTGTTTTGTTTTGATGATATAGTTTCTTTTTGTTAATTAATCAACTCAAAAAGTGGATTGGTTAACTGCTTTTATGAAAAAGAGTGGTTTCTGGTGTGCCAAAGTGGCCTTAAAGATCTTAACTTTATTATTTCTGTGTTGGGAGAAGTATCCCCACAGGAAAAATTGTGGCTGGAAATCAGAATGCAACCTTCGTCAAGAAGATAGTAATAAATGTTCTGGAAATGACTTGAGAGACGATTTGAGTAGGGATAAAAATTGAGCATATTACACAAAAACTGGAAAAGTGAAGGTAGGTTCTCAGATTGGCTCAAAAGATAGAATGAGGCAGACCAACATAAAGTCAGCTGAGAAAGTAAAGGTGTTGAGTCAAATATAAAATCTGATAATTTCCTCTGTGTAAAGAACTGAAGGGATGCAGAGAAGCCTCACAAACTAATTCTATGGAAGCCCAGGGTAAAAAGAGGGAGATGGAAAAAGGAACAGGAATGGTCAAGACACATACATCCTCAAGACTCAAGCAAGGAGAATAGAAGTTCTTCGGTAAACAGTAATGGATCCTCTGATGATTCATTTCGATGGCATAAGATGTTTTACATTGAATTTTCCAATACTGACGATGTTATTTTTTGCCTTTCTTCAAGAAGTCCAGTTCAAGAAAAAGGAATATATATATACTATCTCATATGAGGTCCAGAAGAGAACGTTCTTTTACATCCAGTGACCAATTATTTGATGTTTCAAGAAGGTGACAATAGAATATTCTGCTATGAATTTTTGTTTTTTGCACTTCTTTTGTCTCATGTTAACGATTTTTTTTTCCTTAAGACAGAAAAAGATAAATATATCGAATATGATTAGATTATGTGTATCCGGTAACAGAATGTGCATATACCAATACTGGTTGTGCATTTTATACTTTTTTAGTGTACGCTTTGTTTCATCCCCTTCATACGGGTATCTATTCAAAAGCAATTGTCAATTGAGTAATTAGTGTCAATGCACCCAAAGGCAGTTCTATTTAGCTGTATACCTATGTCTTGAGTAAACTATTTCACACGACCATTTTGCCCTTACCAACTATATTTTCTATGGCATACAAACACTGTGTTGTGTGTCAGAGTGCATCTATCCAACCATTGGATAATTATCTGGTTCGTTCCTTTTATAAAGAAAACTAAACAGTCTCACTTTCCTCTATTTGTTTTATTTTTAGCATTAAAGAAACACTTTTATTCACGTTTCCCCAACCAGCATTTCTTAATCTTTTTTTTCTCATTTTTTCATCAATTCATTTTTTATCTATTTTTTCTTCTCTAGATCTCTCGTATCCTAGTTTCTACAGAATCCTAAATCCCTAATTCTTCACTTCTAGTTTATCCTTACCCATTCAGATGAACGAAATACCACTTCCGTCTAGAATGTTCGCCGTTAATGAAGAGTCGTTGGATGACCGTATCAACTCATCCAGAATCCAGAAGAAGCATGTGGTAGTCACCGAGTCTGAAAGCGAGGGCGAGACGCCCGACGAAGAGGCGGCTCCTGAAGAAGACAACGTGGTGAGGGCTGATAAACTATTACAAACTACTAAGTACTGTCTAATTCCCAGACACGCTAAAAGCATCGATACTGAATACCAGGTCAGTTATCTCTGTAAGAGTTTTTGAAATTATTAGATAGACTATTATTCGCTACTGTTTTGATTAGTAACAAGCTTTCACCGTGGTAACTTGACTGTTCATTCTCTGAAGCTAAGTATATTTGTTAGGCGTTAAATATTGTAGAATTCTAAGAAGGGTAACCTAAAGCGTTACATGCTGCATATTTTACCTCGAACCCCGGTTGATATCCCATACGTTGTTTGTTAACGTCACATTTTACATGTTAACTTGTTTAATTACAGGTATAAAATAGCTTACTTCCAGAACCATGGTGTAGTAACCCATTCGTTGTTTGTTATTGTTATTGGTGTCCGCAAACTTGTTTAATAACTGTTAATAATAGTTAATTTATAGAACTATGTAGGTTATCTCTTTTGTTGTTTGTTAACTTTACATTTGCCTGCTAACCCGTTCAATTGCGATCAAATAATAGTTTATTTGTTTCACACTTATTTATCAATTACACGGCAAGCTTAATTCACCCTCTTGTTGCAGGTGCCCGTGAAGTCCATTATTGATGATCCGTATGAAGAATGGTCATATGGAGCAGATTTTGATTGGGTTGATGAAACAGAAGACGTGGCTGTAAATCATATGGTTTGCTTGATCAGTGAGGGTTTTAAGTTTCAGAATGAATTGTTTAAAGGTGGCCTTACCAGGAATGATCTTGCACGCATGAGGTTCGGGAAGAAACAGAAAGAAAAAGAACCGAAAGAAAGATTGACAAGAACAACGTGGTAAAGATGAAAGATGGAGAGTCTTCCGACTCACAAGCCTATAACGGCTAACTATTTACCAAACTTGCAACTTTATGGTTTGTTGTCTACTTACAGATTTATCGTTTGGTTCGCCTTTTTCTTATTTTTATCATTTTACCGCATAATTTTGTAATATGCTAAATAACATACTACATGTGAACATTTAATTTGACCTTGCTTTCTTATTATCATATAGCGTACCTCAAAAATATATTGGTTAGTACCAAATATATTATATTTACAGCTAATCGTTGCACTGACCTAATTAGAACGGCTAACCGTAAATTTGTTCTCCCATCGGTTTCTAGCCAACTACATAGATTAGGCGCTAACACATTTGTTATTCGATAACTTTCACCTGTTCGCTTCTGTTGTTCTGACAGCACTAAGTGTTCACTACTATCTTAACGACTAACCTTGAATCTTTTCTCCAATCGGTTTATATCTTAATTCAGTCAACAAAAGGCCAACAACCAAGTAAAAGACTTTTTATATTCTTTGAAGCAACTATATATTCTGTGCTCCAACTCTAACTTTTAGTGGACTAACATATTAGGTGATTTCTTGTTTTTTTGTTAACCCCAAAGTACTATATTAACGATAATTTATGCACTTATCAATCTAACAACTGATGCAGAGAGAATAACAAAGAAGTTAGGGTCTAAGATAGTACAAAACGAGTTCATAATCTAAAATGCGGGAGTCTTTATTCAGACCCTCCATTTCACATACATATGCGTCAATGTAGGCTTCTTAGGGAAACTTAGTTTTAGCACATCATAACAAATGAAGGTCGCTCCACATCTGACCATTAGAAAAGAAACACTACAAATTCAATCACCCCTACGTACTTAGACTTCTTCTTCATCCTCAGATAGACATCTTACAAGTGATCTTGTTATGGTCAGTTCCTCCACATCTACTGCAGGTTCTGCAGCGCTTGAAAGCTCCAGTCATCTGTATGTTTACAATGATTAACATGTTAACATAGTTATTGTATGTTAACAGACCACTTAGCTGTTAATACATCAATAAACCTAGAACTGATAATAACCTTGAATACTCCAACACAATACACATATATTTAGACAATTAACATTTTATAGTAACTTTCAATACTCCAACACAATACACATATATTTAGACAGCTAAAAATTTAAGTAGACATAAATATACTTAAATCACTTTATGCAAACCATTAAAGTACATGGTGTATTTTTGTCGTTAGCGTCTAATACTATTTTTATATTACGTTATCTGATACATGCATGTTAGATGATGTATATTACTATATCTTAGCGGTTACATATTACACTAATTATAATTTGATCACAAAAATAGTTTTCTGCTAACATAATGTGTACCCACTAAATTCTAGAGTTACACGCTTTGTAAGCTAGGTAACGTTTGGCAACAACAAAGCTAACCGTTAATATATATTGGATATGTAACACAACCTATTAACTGTTATAGAATATCTTATCGCTAACGTAATCTCGATTTGATCTTCCATATTTTATCTCTTTCTTCTTCTCTTCTTCTTCAATACATAGTCTCTTAATCAGCCTATGCTTTATAGTCTCTATGATGTCGTTGCTTGTCTCTTCCTCTTCTCTTGAATCTTAAATTTCATTTTACTCTTTCTAATAATAAGAACATAAACAAGCCTAATACACATTTAATATATCTTCAAATTTGTATCAAAAGAAAAATATTCTCAGCATTGATCCGCCATTGATGCAGTTTTCTTGAACCTTACATAATCTATTTGTTATTGTTTTGATTAGAGTGAAAAGAAATATTAAAGGCTGTATAAAATCTACTCTTTATCCACCGGATTTTTCAGTGAAGCGTCATCTATGGTCAAACCTAGGCCTGCCACCACTCTGCACCTAATCCTCTTCTGCATATCCTCTCTGATCAGAAAGAAAGGGCATTATCGTCCTTCTAAGCCTAAAAGGATAGCTGTCTTTGGAGTTTATTACCAACAGAATATTTGACTAATATGGATCTATGTTGGGTATATTACACATAATCTCTCTTGTCAATTTGATAATCTACTCTTTTGTGTAATAATTTTCCCAATAAAAACAAATATTAAACAAAGAAAAAATCATCATCATCCATATGTATGTCAAATCACTTTTCTATTAATTTCATAATTTATTGATATAAATAAGTTTGAAAATAATATAAATGTTTTATTGTTAAACACTAGGGTTTGCATCGGCGCTAAGGGATTACATACCAAATAATTTGTTGAATTATAATTTTCTTGTTTTTGTATTAGTTATTTAATTTGTTTTGTTTAGTGCAGGAATTTTTAATTTAATTAGTATACGCCACTCTTAATCCCAAAATAATTAAGAGGCATTCTGGGTAAAATTTATTTTTCTATTAAGAGTAGATTTGTTCATTTTGTTATTTCGTGCGAGACTGAATTATCTTTTATTCATATGTACTATGAAATGTAAGACATCATATATTTTTATTTCATTCAAATCATTTTTGTTCATATATTTATCTCTTTTTCATTTCACAATGATATGTAGTTTTAATTTGATTAATAATATTTGGGATAAATAAATTAATGTGTTGTTATTAAGAAATACAGTTGTAATATTTTTAGTTTTCTTTTATTTCATATAGAATATATTCAAATTGTATTTGCCTATAGTTGTGTTTATTTTTGATTTATAGATAGGTGTTTACCTTTTTTAATATTTAGTATGTCGTTTTGTTTATGTATTAATCATCCTATGGATGTTTGATGGTAGATATATGTTGTGACATTTTTAAAGGAAATGATGTGTAGGATGTTGTGTGTTGAAACTATTGTATATAGTTTTAGGGCATGTTTAATCCAAAATTTTTAGTGGGATTCTTGCACTGTTTGCGGGTCCCACTGACATGTGGGGCCCGTGAACAGTGCAAGAACCGGTTACAAAAACTTTGAATTAAGAACCGATTTTGGAAGGTTTCTTGCACTGTTCACGGACCCCACTGACACGTGGCGACCCGTGATTGGTTCCCTTTTTAATTTTTTTTTTTTGGTGAGAGAAAAAAATAAAAAAAAAACTTAAGAAACCCTTTTGGGGTTTTTTGGGTTAAAGATGGTCTTAGAGCATCCACAATGGTGGATTCCATCGTGGGATCCTTAATTTTTTTTTTTTTTTGATTTTTTCAGATTAAAATAAAAAATAAAAAAAATCAACCAATCGCATGTCGCCACGTGTCGTAAACAGTGTAAGGACCGATCCTTATTTAGAGATTTTAAGGATCGAATTCTTAAGTTTTAATAGGGTACACCGATTATTTAATTATTTTTTCGCTAAAAACTCTTTTTAAGAATTCCTTGTTGGGGGTGCTCTTATAGTGCTTAACTCGGGGGTTCAAGTCAGTCAATGGGCGTACTGCCATTAAGGAATATACTTCAGTACGTCAATTATACGTTGGATCTTGTTATTGTGAGCCGTTAATTATACGTTGGATCTTGTTATTCTGAGCCGTTAATTATACGTTGGATCTTGTTATTCTGAGCCGTTAATTATACGTCAATCTCGTGTGAACTAATATTAAATTATATCTTTACGTCATTAGGCTTTAGACCACTACATGCAGCATTAGCTATGGTTAGACGGTTCTTTAAACCGTCACGGGCACCCCTTTATACACAGTCTAAGATTAAATGCGATGATGACTTGCATTTTGGAATCATGGTACAAGCCGGTAATCACATGTCGATTGTGGACCTTTGAATAGTATCCTTACGTCATTAGATAAACTAGCCATAATCACTTAAGGTAAGATGACTTTCGTTACTAATAATTCTTCAAATCATCAACGGCATCTTTTATACATATATAATAACCTCGACGTATTAATGAACGTTTTTATTATGAAAATATTGATGAATTCTCTTATACATGTGTGGTATATACATTGTCTTGTCAGTGTAAGTCGTAGCTACCTCATCGCAGTCTACAAAATCAGTACAAAAGATATGTAAACAAAAAAATATAAGTTTAAAACTCATACCACTAGTCAAGACCATGATTAAATTATTCTAGTCTCTTAAGTGGGGTTCTTGGTTTCGGCTAAAAATATGTTTTTTAGTTTTTATTATATTGCAAAATGAATTTATTCTTGCGGTCGATTTCAGTTTCGGACGACAAAAATAGACGCAGTGTCGTTGATGGCTTGCTTAGGCTTGTGTTATGTCTAAATGTTTCAGCTATGATTTTTAAAAAAAATTGTTTACTAAGAGCTAACAGTTTCATATATATATATTGAATAATTTTAAAACAACTCTCATTACATTATTGAAACCGATGAAGTGAAACAATGGTTAAGGCTCATTATAATACTCTTACATTAGAAAGAAAAAAAAAAAATCGAATAGACAAATACCGTTTTACCGCATCACTGCTTTAGCCTTTAATTACTAGCCCTATCTTCTTCAAGAAATCTCTCAACGGAGATTAGTTGAAACTAACCTGATATTTAGACTGTTTATTAGGAAAAAACAGCCCCCAGTACTTCTCAAACTTGTCATCATCCTCCTTAGATCCCTTCTTGTCTTCATCGAACATGGCGAAAATGTAAGTCACTACAGCTTTCCCTTGCCTTTTCGGAGATCCATTTCTCACATGTTGTATCAAATTGTTAACATAAGTTCTCGCATTCTCCACACTCGCCCCGTCCCCTTCCTGCGTGGGCCAACCGCTCTCCGACACCACGACTTCCAATGATCCGCCCCCCGATTTCT